>RPOG01001885.1:0-120004 GCA_008086565.1 Thalassoma bifasciatum
GCCCCCCCCCCCCACTTTTTTGCCAGATGTCAGTTTACCCCCTTCATGTGTAACTCCCAATACACACTCAAAACATGTGTGCCACAAAAGGTCAGCGCTGCGCACTTATACCAGCTTCCACTACAGCCACATATTCACACAGCCTGCGCTGGGCTCCGTCTGTTTGTAGTCGTCTTTAACAAAGACAAAGTCGTCTTTCAGTCAGAAATGTGCACATTTAGAAACACAGCAGCTCTCTCACACTGTGCACCGTTCACTCAGTATTCACTTCTCGTTCCTGATTACAAAGACGGACCCGCCCACCTGCCGATTACACAGTAACATTGTTCATACTGGCTCTGTCAGGTTCTCAGTGATTGTTCGAGAGCCAACTCAGTCCCCTACTCAAAGTAAAGTGTATTTCATATATAAAATAAACATGTACCTGTGCGTTATTTGAAACACTAAGTTTTGAATACACTATAAAAAAGGTACACTAATCCATGGTACGAGGTTCAAGTAGCTGTGAAGACTTTCTGGAAAAGCTAGCGTTACCACTTGCAATAAAGACTCCGCTTCCCATAAGCCCTTGCCTCTCACTGTCATGATGAACCAAAGCGTGTGTCTGTTTTGGTTTGTTGCTAAAAAAAAAACAAACAAAAAAACCTGATATTTTTAACTCTACTTTTTTTGTTCAAGACAACTTTTTACTGGATTTGACACAATGAGGTTATGTATTTATCAACGGTTATGTAGAGCTACTGTTTAAAACGTGACAAACAAACTTTAGGAGCACAGTTTGTAGCGTGAGAGATGCCTATCACGTGTGATGTTAGTGAACCCTGGTTATGTCCTACCAGTGCTCACCTACCAACTCCAACCTCACCAAGCAGAGCAAACATAACCTGGCTCTTCATTTTGTTGATGGGCTCTACTGCTGCATGTGGGTTGAAATGAAAATTATCACAAACAGCTTTGTTCGTTTCAGCCTTTAGCAAGTATTTTAACATTTAGCCCATGCTCTATCACTCTCCCGATTAGCTTCCTCCTGCTCATCTGCCCCCTTTCTGTCAGACAGTCCAGCTCTTGTTTCTACCATTCACAGAAATTGTTTTCAGCAGAGAAAAAAACCAACTCCTTTTCTCACCACTAAACCTTATGAGTCAACGTGGTGCTGTCATTGAGACTTTGCGTCGCTGTAAACCAGCCCCAATTAGAAAGCTAAGAAATAGCATTCAGAAATAATCTATTTTAGCACTGATAATCTAATTTTAAATTGTAGATTACAATTAAGTATGTCTTTAGGTGAGACTTTTTCAAGATCACTTAAAAAGTCCTCACTGTCCCTTTAAATAAAAAGCACAATTTGATATACAGTATTGATAAATGAGGGGGTCCCTGCTCCATCTCTTCATTAGTTTGGGGGTCCTTTTTCTAAAAAAAAATGTTGAAGACCCCTGTTTCATTTGTTTTCTCAAAAAAATAAAAATTGGCTGTAGTTTGGTGGGCTTCAGTTAAAATAACAATATCAGTGTCATCATCTAAGTATTGATTAATAGTGACACCAACAATGCTCTTCCACACTCTTCCAGTATCTATCCATTTATTTACTCATATTCAACTTAAAATTTCCATCCTCCGGGCCAAGCAACGCCTTCTCCTCCAAATTGTTTGTTTTTCAGTCTGGTGTTACTTCAGCACTTTTCACATTGGGGCATCACCTTGAGGCATCCCCGCCTTTAAAAGTTTTTACTTTTTTTTCTTAATGTTAGGAAAACTACAGCAAGTTTAAATGCAACAAGCAAACCCTGACCTGTACTCTGAGCGCTGAAGTTTGAGCTCATTAGAAGCTCCGTAACAAACTAAAGCTGTTGTGAGTGTTGACATCTTTTCCGCCTGTCTGTTCGTCTGCCGTGACCCTCCCTCTACTCCTCTCTGTGACCCTGAATGAGATGAAAATTGGATGAAGACAAGGCTGTTAACCTCTTATGCGCCATCTGGGGCGTCTGTAACCCGTTTGCCATTCCTCTGAAGTCATCAAAGTATAAAAAGTAACACCTTTGTCAAAACATCAGAGCACAAGATGCATTCACATTTCAGCCACTAAGTTTGTTTGACAGATTGTTTGACCAACAAAACGCAATTAGTGAAAGAATCGCTCAGATAGTGATCAGAACAACTGTGATGTCTTCCCTGTTTCGAGGTCATTACAGCACATCCGTGGCCCGCACCCTGTTTATTCACTCTCTTTTCCACCAGAGGGATCCAGAGTTCAAACATATCAAAAGTGTTGTTTCATCAAATTATTCCAAGTGGTGAAATTTCTCCTGTAAAGTCCGTTGTTTGTCCGTCTGTCGTGTCCGTTCTCATCAATAACAGCAGCTTCACAGTCTTAAAGCATTTCCTCCTCATCGTAATTCTTGATTTCCTTAGATTTCTGACAACAAGACAGACACAGAGATTTGATGCCTGGAGAGCCTGATTTTTACTATGCTTGAGTGGCTAAAAACGTTAGCTCAAAGTGTTCAAAAGCCCCCCTAAAAGACTAGTTTTTCGGTTACCGGTGCTGACAATCACATGCACAGTAACCAAAAGCATTACTGTTCACACAAAGTCTGCTGTAGCTACTTAGACTGCCGTAAATCTTTTTTTTTTTTGCCGCACGTAATATTTTATATTTATGTGCTCAAAAGGAGAGGTACGATCTGTGACCGGGAGCTATAATCCCACGATTTTTTGTGAAACTTTTTCACAGAGAGGACAAAGTTGACTACAAAGAAGACACTGAGCACTGATACAGCTGGTTTTGTTTGTGCGAAGTCATCAGACTAGACTGTGGAAAAAAAGGGCGCATATGCTAGTGTTTGGTCACCTGAAGGTAAGAACTTTAATTTCTACAAGGTTTTACCTAGAAAGCACACATTTCACCCTGATGTAGATGACAAAGTGTAGAAGTGATGCGGTGGATGTCTTATGTCTGGAATGAAGAATCTTGAAGGTAATGATGCTCAAAAATAATTGGAGGGAAAAAAGGTGTTTTAGCTGCATTTATCCTGATGTGGACTTTAGCCACATATAAAAACATGACATTTTCTGAAATTATAGACTTAAATCTTTTAAATGAGGTGTCACTGATAAATTTTGACCCCATGGTTCTACAGTTATAAGCTTTGAAACGTAGCATAGTATATGGTGGGATGTAAGGGGTTAAATTAAAATCAAAAGCATTGAGTGCAGTCATCAGAGAGAAACTATCACAGCAGATCATTCCAGCAGCATCAGCGCGTGCACACGTCTCTGTTTTGTTTTTACATCATGCACACCGCCATGCGCGTAATTATCATGTTATTCTGAGAGGTGCAGAAGTCTGGTGATCTCAGTGTGTTGGGTTTTGAAACTGCAGTCCTGTTGTAGTGACAACCAGCAGACGGATAGAGAGCTTTTCAATGTCGAGATTATCTGTGCTCATTGTGTCACCCTGTATTTGAATAACAGATCAGAAAATGTCAACGCTAGATCAAATCAAACGGGTGGCACGTACTGTCACTGCTATCTGCAAAGAGCTTTATTGCATTTTGTCTCAGCTTTGCTTACAAACCAGAAAACATTTGTAATACAATATCCTTGGATGTTTTAAGTGTTAGAGATTAGAAAACATCCCTCTGTGCATGAATATTTCATGCCATTGCTTGTTTTTGTCTCCAATATTTTCCTTTTCCAATTACTTTTGAACACCTGCACCCCACATTCACAGATCTCTATTTCTCAGGTTACATAAGCACCTGCTCTTTTCTTTTTTCTTTTCTTTGCCTCCTTTGGAAGTGAAGCAACTTTGTGCATCTCAATATCCAAACAGGCTAAGATGCATTGTCATTTTCATCAGCGATGCTTCTGTTTCTGCGCCTCCCATCCCTAACCTGATTCAGTCAACATCTGACAGCAGAGAGTGAGATGGAAAAAGAAAGTGTGGAGGGAGGGAGGGAGGCAGGGAGGGAAGATGTAAAGAAGTACCCCCACACAAAGCAAACACTTCTCCTGTCTTATCCTCCGCCGCCGAGAAATGTGAGAGGTGCCATGTTCGGGGCGGTGGCTCACATTTAGTGTCGTCTTTCATTGCAGTAGATTGTTTTTCTTTTTTTTAATTTTGAGAAAGTCCTAATCTATGTAAAGTTAACCACTTATTTCCCACCCAATTCTGGCTTATATACCATGCTTTGTTTCAGAGCTTATAACTGTTGAACCATGAGGGCAAAATTCATTAGTGACACCTTGTTTGAAAGACTAAAATCTCTAGTTTTGGAGAACGTCATATTTCTATATATAGCCTAAGTCCAAATCAGGATAAACGCAGCTGAAACAATATGTCCCCTTCTTTTCTTTTTTCTTTTTTAGCAATTTTGGTCCATAATTGACTTCAAGATGCTTTATGCCAGACCTAAGACATCACTTCTACATCTGGGTGAAATTTGTGCTTTTTAGGTAAAACCTTGCAGGAGTTAAAGAGTTTTTAGTGTTAGGTGCTCAAACACTAGCAGATGTGTTCTCCTTTTTCACAGTCTAATCTGACGACTTTACACAAACAAAACCAGCTGTATCAGTGCTCAATGTCCTCTTTGTCATCAACTTTGTTCTGTCTGTGAAAAGGTTTGCAAAAAATTGTGAAATCAATTGTGAAAACAAAAGCGTTTTTTTTTTTTAGCAGTCCAACCAGCGATGGCAGACTTTGTGTGAAAGGTAAGGCTATTGGTTACTGTACCTGTGATTGTAAGGCCGTTCGCCAATTAACAAACCTGTTATGAGGGCTTTACGCACCTTCAGCTAACCCTACTGGCCAGTCAAGCAGAGAGCACTTCCTGTATAAATCAGGCTCTCATGGTATCAAATCTCTGTATATCGAGATGGGGACTTTTTTTTTTTTTTTTTTTTGTAGCTAAAAGTCAAAGGAAATAAAATATGCCAAGCTTTGTCAGATTCACATTAAGGAGGAAATGCTCTAAGACTGTGAAGCTGCTGTTATTGATGAGAACAGACACGACAGACAGACAAATAGTGGACTTTACAAGAGAAATTTCACCACTTGGAATAATTTGATGAAACAACACTTTTGATATGTTTGAACTCGGGATTCCTCTGGTGAGAAGGACAGTGAATATTCAGGGTACGGGCTGTGGACGTGACATAATGACCTCAAAACAGATAGGATGTCCCAGATGTTGTGATCGTCATCTGAGTGATTCTTTCTCTAATTACATTTCTTTGGTCAAGTAAACTGTAAAATGAACTTAGTGACTGAAATGTGAAGAATCTAAGCTTTCTGACAGGATGAGTTCCAATTGATGAAGATGTTGCCCTTCAAACTTTGATGACATCAGATGAATGGCAAATGGGTTGCCAATGATCTGGTGAAGTGTAAGACGTTAACGAAAAATGCAGAAGCTTCAGTATCATAGCTCAGGTATTACAAATAAATCCAATTAGCTTTTGAATTGAAATACAGAAGGTCAAAATAAGCAGGAAATGACACACGCATTATTTATCGCATTCAGGGATGCTGCACTGTTTATCACCTTGGGAAGACTTGTGCTGTATATTTGTATTAAAAACCATTTAGATTGCTATCCCAGCTCATAATCTCCATCTGCAGACAGATAACATTGTATCAAGCACTCAGCCGTGTGCTGCCCCGAGGGACGATACACACGAGCCGCAGACTGAGCCGCCTTTTTCTACAGATACCAATTGAATAGATATGCTCGTCTGGCTCCTTCTGCCACTAACCTTGACCTTGCCCGGGGGGGCTGTAGGAGACGAGTGCATTGTGTAGAGAATGGCCACATCACTTTTGAGCCCCAACTTCCCCCCAGCATGCCGCACTGCAATGCAGTCTGGATCTGACCCTTGATTGTTCCTTCTGAACTTACAACAATCAGGCTGTGGGGAGGAGGGGTGTGGAACGTTCAACATGGCCGACCGTTCGCTCTGCAGATAGAGTGCAATGGACTTTGAATTTGAATCTGTCTTGATTGGCTGCCCCTTGACGAGAATTGCTGTCATTTCAGTCAAATCTGGCATGGATTGAATAGGTTGTTATAAAGCGTGTTCAGAGGGCTTTCACACACCTGACAAACCTACAGCCTTTGAAAATCAGTTTCTTAATGGCTGAAAAATATACGTCTTGTAAATTGTGGAAGAGTCATTTACAAAAATCTCCATAACTTTCAGCAAACCTTGAAAATATAGCTCAGCCAGCTGTGTTGTCTGAACATCACTCTATCTATGTGAAAAAGTCGACTCTGGACTCAGGGGTCTGGAGTTTCAGCTGTAAAAGAGGAATGGTTCGTGTTTGCAGTATAGTCCAGGGAGTATTAACTTAAGATGACTGGGGATGTAACTGTTACCGGTGTAACAGTTGCATGTTACATGTTACCATCTAACCCTGGTAGAAACGCTGATGGTAACAATAACCATCGTCATGTCAAAAACCGTGGTTTACCAGCTTGATCAGAATCTCCCAAACTAGCCGCACAGGAGACTGTGTAGCCTACACGTTCCGTTTAAACTCAACTGAGATCAGTGGTGGAAAGAGTACTGAAAATCTATACTCAAGAGCAAGTACTGTTACTTTGCTAAAATATGACTCGTTCACAAGTAAAAGTAAAAGTTTAGTTACTTTTAACTGGTGATGTCACTGTCACATTTCTGGTACGTCACCTTATAGTGCTGGTCTACAGTATCTTCTCAACATCTGTTCCAGTTATGGTGTACAGCTTAATATAAAATAGTGTGATAATGACAGTCAGAGCAAAGGACAATCATAAACAGCAGTTTCCATCCTTCTTTGTCTCTGGTCAAGTCCTCAGTGAAGTGGAAAAAGTCAGATATCTGGGACATGTTACCAGAAATGACATGTGATGACGATGTTCAGCATCAGTGCTGTAAAATGTACGCCCAGGCCAAGATGCTGGCACACAAATTTCAGATGTGTACAGATGATGTCAAAATTGAGTTTTTCAAGTCGCACTTTACTCCGCTTTACACTTCTCATCTTTGGTGCAACGACAGTAAAGCAAAGAAGAAAAAGTTACAGGAAGCTTATAATGATGCATTCAGAATATTTCTGAAACTGCCAAGATGGACGAGTGCTAATTTGTAACCAATAATGTGTCCACATTTCACGCTGTGCTTCGAAACTCATGGGTTGATTAATTTTTTCAGAAAATGAAATATGAAATGTCACTTTCTCAGTTCACAATGAGTGAAACAAGGTTTTCATCCTGTTACTGGAAATATCGGTACAAATGTCGCTTTGTATTTAAATAATGTCAATCTGAACGGTGATCTGATCCATTGTTTTTGTACGTTTCTATGTATTTATATGGACCTTTGGGTCTGGAATAAAGTCATAGAGACATCACAAACAGGAATCCAAAGGGGAATCCTTTCTAGATGACATTGACATCAACCCCTGATAACAGCTAACCTACTTAAAATTGTGGTCATTAGATGGTGAACAATGACTGCTGATAGACCACAACGCAAATCTGGTACATCTGATATGGAAAAAAAAAAAAAAAAGAAAAGAAAACAGCATATTTAGGGAATTCATTCGACTGTTTTCGATGTAAGTAATACTTGTTTATCATCTTTCCGAAAGTCTCTATATTACAAGAACTACACCTGGATTTAATTATGACTACGGAAATATATTCGTTGTTACTGTTTCATCTGGTTATCCACATTGTATATACAGGGTACAAGAACAGTCTGTGTCTTTACAAGTCGTGAAATTTATTTTCTCGAACACGATATATTTCTATACTTCACACTGTGTTAGACAGTAAGAGCAGGGAGGATGAGAATTCATGGTAGAAAATCACCACAGGGCCTTCAAAACAACATGAAGAGGAAGCTCTTTTTGTTTGTTTTGTTCAAATTTTGATTAGAAGTTGCATCCAATACTCTTCACTCACAGTATTTCTTTTAAAAAGCCCTGAATCATATGCTCAAAAGGGTTTTGTTGATGTGGGCCTCCTGTGGCTTTAAATGTTTCCACTAGTAAATGTTTTCCAAGATGTTTTGATTTTAAGTAAAGCAAATTTGTTTTAAAGTATGAGTTTTCTCCTTGAGTGTTAGTTATCACTGTTTTGTTTCTAACCATACATTTCTGCCCTCATAGAGCTCTTGGTTTCCTGGCTTGTGGTCTACAGAAGGGCTCAAGGGGGGGGGGGGCTGAGTGATGTAGCCCCATGGAAGGGCCATCTGGCCTGAAGACCGCTACCTGACTCCGGCCCCTACACCAGGGCCACAGGCACCTGGTGGAGCTGGCGAGGTACGCCTGGGCAGTTAGCCAGAAATGGAAAGATAGCAGTTCGATTTGGACAGGCCACCTCAGCGTGGAGGTCCTCTGGCTGGAAGGAAACCAAACGGAGCAAAGGAAGTTAAAAGTGCAGCGCTGCTGGAGCTTCATGTGCAAACCGCCCTCGCAAAGAAAATCCAACTGGAAAAAGGGGACTTTTTAATCCCAAGGCGGTCGAAAGATGGAGAAAGATTCAAGTGCTGGCTAATTGTGAATGTGGCAGTCATGTTTGAGCATATTTTCACAAGACTGTTATGACATCCAAGAGGGACAAACTGTAAAAACTAGGGCTGGGACTTGGACCAGTTAATTGGGATTAATAAGTTACAGTATATTATTGCGGTAAAAAATATTAACGCATAGCAACACATGTGAGAAAAGCGTGCTTTTTGACTAGCGGCGTGCCAGGCGTGAAGTGTTAAACCTGCAGAGGATGTGTTGTAATCATTTCTCTATTAAATCAGTCAGGACCACAAAGTGATGCAAGAGCCGGGAGTCACCGGCTACCAACTTTAGTTGCGTCTCTCTGTACACTCAGGAGAATCACAGACACCTCGTGTTAAGCTGCACTTCTGGTTTCCCAATAGGCATTTCAAAATAAAAGCATACATTTCAAAATAAAAGCATACAAAGGAGTTAGTACTACTTGAGGAGTTTAAGAACTGTCTACCCAAGTGAATCATTGTTTAATTAAATGAACGACAAGTTTCCTCACTCACAAAAGCTGCCATTCAAGCGACGCTACCTGAATCTCTGAAATTGATTCTGTATTGTTCATTCCCAAAACTGCTGCACTTTATGGAATCAAAAATGCTCTGATCTGTTGGTCTCAGTTAAGTACCTACTAGAAAAAAAATAAATAAATAAACAAAGTTTTGTTTGCTTAAGCTTTCATATTCATTGATTCACTTGTATACCATTTAGAAATAATGATTCTCACTGTTCTCGGGTCAAATATTGATATGTGATTAAAATGCGATTAATTGAGAGTAATTACAAAGCATCTGATTAATCTGTTTTGTTATTATTATTTTTTTTAAATCAAGTCCCAGCCCTAGTAAAAACCCTTCATGATGAAGCTAAAAGAGTGTGAGATGTATTATTTGGAGGAAAAAAACAAAAAAAAACTAACACAAGTGGGACCTAAATGTGAGAATATAACACTGCAGCACAACAAGGATCCCTCTCAGAATCCCAACAGGTGCAATACTTGCAATAACAAACATAAGCCAATGTTTACGCTGTCAACAAAAGAGAGGTCCAGGCGCACACACAAACAATACTCTCCAGACCTGACAAAACAGCTTGGCTGGCAAAGACACCAGAAGAAAAAAACACAACGAAAGAAATAAAAGTCTCATAAACACGAATAACATTTATATTTACTTATATTTTCTCTTATTCTTGTTAGCTTAATAGGTACTTTCTAAATACAGAGTGGGTGCTTGAGTAAATTGTTACAAACATGTTTGCAAATGTCATAACTTTGATTCTTGTAGTTTTAAATGTGTTTCCAGAAGTCTAATGCTTACATCAGGATGTCTACAAGGGACTCAAGAGCAGAGGAAAGTCCAGGACACACACACAGAGTAAGATTGAAGGCAAAGTTCTTCACTCACCAAACACTTGAGATGGTCATCAACAAAAAGGTCAATCCAAGACGGCGAACAAATCCAAGGGTAAAATCCAAAGGTAAAATCCACAATCCAGTCTAGAAAGTCACCAAACCAGCAAGCAAACACAAGAAATCAAGGGTGGAGAGCACAGGTGTGGAGGTAAAGAAGGCGGGAAACAGAACAATGGGGGGAAGTGAAACTGATACAGGTAAGAGGAAGCCATGATTACAAAATCAAACAGGAAGTGGACACAAAACACATTACACATGGTGCAGGGTATTACTTAAAGACATGAAAAATGGCTATCCACTTTTAAGATATCATCCAGAAAACACAATAATAACAATAAGAATAAGAATAAGAATAATAAGAATAATAGCTGAAAGTGATTCAAAACACAAGCAGGACCTGAAAAATCTTGCACCTGAAGAGCTGAGACCAATGACTTAACTACTTAAGCAAGTCAGGACTTGTCAAAATGTCAAAGAAAAAAGTCACTAGAGCCCTGATGTGACAGAAATGGACTGTTGTGGAGGATGTAGGCCAAGAAAAACTCACTTCTACAGAAGAGGGAGAAAGAGGGAGATTGAGTTGACTGGTCCTGAAAATGTATATAATGTATAAATGTCAAACACTATGTACATTTTTTGAAAGTATTTTTTAAATACTTTAAAGCTAATAATTGTAATTTTGTAGTGTTTATAATGTACAGTGATTAAGTCTATTTTATTAAGCCTCTGATGCATGAATTATGAAAATCAGTGGCAGGATTTTTCCCTTGAGTGTTTTTATTTGTCTGAAGGCATAAAAATAATTTTTCCATTTTTTCTTTCAAAAATTTGTGACTCAGCATTCACAATAAAACAGTGTGAACTTAATGTAAATATGAATTATTTTTTCTGTTGGACTTTTTTTCTTTCTTTTTTTTTTCTTTTTTGGTAATGTCATAAATAATACTTTTTTAATCTTTTGTGAAACATTTTAACTCCCTTTCATCCATTTTAACACTGAATAATTTATAGTTTGTAAGCTTTTTCACCCTAGAATGTTTGTCTATAACATTATTTAAAAGATATATTGGGGAAAAGGAATTGAAAACATTTTTCAGGCCCTAAGAAGAATGAAAATATCCTGACACAGGCTAATATGAATTTCCACCGCATGAACCATTGAATTTCGTAGTATAACTTTTAACTTTTTTTTCCAATATCTATCATAATCTACAAAGCCAGCACAAGCAGCAAAGTGCTCAAGACCCCAGGGCTGTGTCCTAAACCCCCTGATGTTCACCCTCCGAACTCATTATTTCACTGCTACAGCCAAAACCAATCACATCATCAAGTTCGACAACAACACACCAGTGGTAGGTCTCATCAACTTTACCACCTTGCTCTAAATGAGGAAACAAAACATGGTCATTGATAGATTTCAGGTGGAGTGGTAGAAAGAATCATCTACTTCAGAGGCTAAAGAAAGCAGGTCCCTCCTCTCCAGCCCCCACTACTTATGAAAAAGTCACCACTGAAAGCATTATGACACATGCCCTCACTTCCTGCTTTGGTAGCGGAGCATAGTGGGAGATAAATCAGCTAATAGGGTAGTGAAGATGGCCAGAAGAATCATTGGTGCCTCTTTCTGCTGGAGATATACTATCAGTGCTGTGGAAGAGCCTTTGGCATCATTAAGGACCACCCATCCAACAAATCATGTGACCATCTAGTGAGAAGTATCAGAGCTTTTCTGTACATTCAAAAAGCATGTTGGAGGTTTCCTTGCACAGGCAATCAGGGTTTTGACCAAGCTGCGCCCCCTTCCATGCATCTTACAACCACTGATTACACTGAGCATTTTGAGAAGCTGAGCCTGACATAACCTGCTGGGTGGGCAGTCTTCTGAGGGATCTTAGTGGGTTAGTGTTTGAGTGGGGTGGACCTTTTGTCACTCCTTTTGATCATTCACTTTCTATTCACTCATGACTGCATCATGAGACTCTGGTTTTCTCTCTTGGGTTCCTTTACTTCTTAAGAGATTTAGCACTGACCGTGTTTATTATTGGTTGTTGTTGATTGTCATTGCAAAATGGAAAATGCTACACCATCCATCTACTGTCATTGGGCGAGAGGTGGGGTACACCCTGGATTGGTTGCCAGTCAATCTCAGGGCTGACATATAGACAAACAACCATTCACGCACACACTCACACCTACGAGCAATTTAGAATAATCATTTCACCTAACGTGGGCATGTTTTTCGACTGTGGGAGGAAGCCGGAGTACCAGGAGAGAACCCACGCATACACGGGGAGAACATGCAAACTCCACACAGAAAGGCCAACCATGCCCGAACGGGGAATCGAACTAGCGACGTCCTTGCTGTGAGGCTGGTGCACTACCCGCTGCGCCCATAGACTGTTTAATGAGTGGACTTAACAACATTCGGTTCAAACTGAAGCCTCCAGCAGATGCCCCGCCCCCTGGTGTCTGGCTGCAGTATAGGTCATAAGCCCCGCCTCCCCATGTATTCCAGATATGAGACGGGAAAACTTAAAAAAATTACGATACCTCGTAGAAACGTTTCTCTCATCCTTACGCTAAGGTAGTATGACGATGTCATCTGGCTGCATGGTGTTCGGGTGTTTTTTTCCTGAGAAGTTGGTTTCTCATTAGTTATTGGACGTTAAAAACCGCGATATAAGTTTCGTTTTACGATAGTTGACAGCTGCCGTTAGTGGGTAATTTTTACCAGGGATATAAGAAACTTCGGGAAAGAGCCAAAAGGAGACTAAACCTTCTGAAGACGAAGAAATAAATATTTTTATTTCTCTTTTTTACTTGGCTCCACGGGAAATTCTCTACTGCGCAGACTCTGGCTGCACAATGGCGGCTAGAGAAACGGGGTTTTTTGGCTTCAAAAACGTAGAACGGTGACAGGCGGAAGCACGCTGTCCATTCTGTATACAGTCATTGACTGCGCCACCGTGTAGCCCAAAATGCTACACATGTGGTTAAATTATTAGCTGTGCCTTTATTAAGTAAGTAAGTTGATAAATATATAAATAAATAAATAAAAGACTAATAATAATAATAATAATAATAATAATAATAATAATAATAATAACCCTGACACCTTATTACACTTGTGGCCAATTGCAGTTACTTGAAGCACTATGACTCACTAAGGTTTTCCATTCATGTCTAACTTCTTGCTTGTGTGGCTTTGGACAAAAGCATCTGCTCCATGAAGTCTTAGAACTGTAGGATTGTAGAAAATTTGGCTGTATCACTACAACAACTGCCCTTCATTTGCCAACACTGTCATCCTCAATAATCAAAAGAAGATATGATGTTCTTTATCTGAAACCAAGAATCTCAAATTTCTGTGTCCCAAACAATACATAACATCTTTCAGAGCTGTCAACTAGTTATGGGAACGACATCTGGAATTCACAGCGTGATGAGACGTTTCTCACTTACCAACAGTGGAGAAGCAATGAAATATAGAATCGAGTTGTGGTTTAATTATAAAAGCACAGACGTGTTTGCTTACAAATAAAGTTATTCATAGAAGTGACCGGACACTGTGTAAGATGACAAAATTAAAGCTGAGAGACTCAAACAAACTTGGTCACTTGTTATGAATGAAGGAATGAGCTGTATCCAAAATCAGGACCAATAAGCATCATTTTAAATGTGATCAATTACATCTAAAACAAACTGACAGGGATTGTAACAGATGGATCATTTCATACTGATAAAATCAGGAAAAGCTGCCATGATGAAGAAACTCAGAAAGACTGCGACTCAGTTTGTTTCATGCGACACTTCAGAAAGAGTTGAGTGTTTTTGTGCCGTGACAGCTCGTGTTTCTGCTGATCAAACTGCTGAATCGCAGCACTGTTTGTTCTAAATCAGCACATCTACACGCTCATTAAATACAGATCTCAAAGCCACTATCTGCTCAGGTTGGTAGGTTTCAGCATCTTGTGTCTCTGTGTGTGTTACTCACATTCCAAACACGCTCTGAAAGGAAATAAGAGGCGGTGTCCTGAATTCACTGAATCCTCCTCTCATCTGCCTCTCACTCCCACACATCTCCACAGCGCAGCGCTCACCGGGCGAGCGCCGAGTTAAGGATGTGAAGTGCCTCCTATTGCTCACACAATGATAATCACATGGAGCATCACCTTATCTCACACGCTTGAACCTGAGCTTTCTGTCGACTCGGAGTGCATTACCCGGAGAGCAGGAAGAAGTATGAAAGGTACGGCGCGCGATGACAGCGCTCAATTAGGCGTGACAGCCCCACATTTTCTCTTTTACCTGCAGACGGCTGATTTTTTGCAGCTTGCCTCGGCCCGGGGAAGGTTCCTGGTATGATGGAGTTCCTCTTTATAAGGTCCTCGCTGCCCCCTGGACTCACTCATCGCTGAGTGGATAAATTAATTAGAGCCTTGTATTCCTGGTGACCAACAAGGACATCTGAAATACTAATGAGCAAATGTCTGATGCTGTCAGACACACTAATCTAATCTATCATCCAAACACCTGCACCCCCACACAGGAAGAGGAAACTTGTAAATGAAGCCCAAAAGGTGTTCACTTCACTCATGATCGTACAAAAAACTCTCCTGTCCTCCTCACAGATGGTCACATTAACCCTGTGGTGCATTGTGGTCACCACAGTGGACACTATGCACCACACTAGGGCTGAACAATTTTGTAAAAAGATCTAATAGCGATTTTTCTGGCAGATGTTGCGATTTCAATTCAATTTGTGATTTTCTTCAAATCAAGCTTCAGTGAAGTTTTCACAATGTACAGTGACATTTACTAACTTGACAGAAAATTACATCAAACCATCAAAACATTAAAAGCTTTTACTCCAATGTAAGGATGAAAACAGAAGGTAAGAATTGTTTCTAACTTTTAGATAAAAGGTATTCAATATCTTAAGAACCAAAGTGGAAATTTTGAGAAGTAAAGTCAAAATTTTGAGATAAGAGTCAAAATCAATTTAACATCATGTGAAAAAAAAAGTCTAAACGGTCACATTTAAGGTCAACATTTTGAGATAAAGACAAAAGTTGAAGGTAAAAAGTCAACATTTTTCCAGATAAAAAGTCAACATTTTGAAATAAAGGCAATATTTGAAATAAAAAGTTGGAATTTTGATATAAAAAGTCAAAATTATGATAAATAAAGACAACAATATTAAATAAAAGGTGAAATTTTGAGGAAAAAAAAAGATTTTGAGATAAATAGCTGAATTTCTGACCTTAAAATACAATTCTTTCAGTTTCTGAACTGGACTTTTTAAATTGCTTTTTTAGTTGTAGTGGCTGAAAAACAAAAAGAGCCATCTTTGACTCTTAACTTTTAAAAATGATGTAGTGCAAAATATCCTTAATTGTGTTAAGTGAAAAAAGATAATATAGGAAACAATTTAATAAAGACTAAGTTCAAAAAGCAATAATTTAAAAAATTCAAAACAAAATCCAACAATGCCAAGGAAAAAAAGGATCTTTCCCCTTAGTCTTAGGCCCAATTCCAATTCCTTTCTTAACCCTCAATCTTAGTAGCCTTCAAAACCAAGTGTTAAGGGCTATCTTGTGACTTAGAAATGGGACACCCCTTAAATGCAAATGAAATTGTTGTGGACTGTCTGTCAGTTAATCCTTCGGTTAGCGTTATCAAAAAAATATCTGTATAAATAACACAACCACGGACATGTTCAGCTGTCACAGCATACCATAGTTTATTGAAAGGTAAACACCAGCTATAACTATCGTTACATAACTCTGAGGCTACAGGAGATGACATTAGCCCGGTCATCTTATACCATTATCGGCACAAGCATGTTATATAGGCTGTTATCTTGATAAATCAATTACATTACCACGGAGAAAAATGACCATTTTGTAACGTTAACTAACTTTAACGATAGGAACATGGCTTGTCCGCACTGGACGCTATTGACAAAAGATCGTAAAATAAAAATAAATGTTCTGCAACAACGAGGTAAATAATCCATAAAATGGGTCTAAACTAAGATAATACAATGGTTTTCCTAATATTTATATCTCCATTAACAAAGAAAATACTATATTTGTAGCTCGCCTTCTCTGCCGCTTTGGACGCCATGTTTATTTACCGACACTACGCAATGCATTCTGGGTAGCCCTTAATCCCAAGGGTGGTGTCGGAAAATCTCAGTATTGAGGGAGATACAGCCTCAGTCTTACCCCTTAACCTTAACATTCTGAGAATCGGGACAGCACTTACACTTCGCGGGAGCGCGCATTTTGAGATTGAGGGTTAAGATTGAGGGTTAAGACAGGAATTGGAATTCACCCTTACACTCACAGGACGTGTGTTTGTAAAATGAGTGACGACAGATCCTGGTTCAGTCAGGAGCAAAAAAAATTGCAGCTTTGGCGATATGATGTCTGAAATTGCGATTTTGATCAGAAAACAATAAATTGTTCAGCCCTAGTGGACACCTATTTAAAAGTTATTTAATCCTAAATTCAATGGTTCATGTCGTGGAAATTCACATTAGCCTGTGTCAGGATATTTTAATTCTTCTTAGGGCATGAAAAAATGCTTTCATATATATATATACACACATTATTTTATATTATTTTATTGTTTTGCTCTGTGACATAAACTGTCAATGGTTTCCGGGTACAAAAAGAATTCAAAATGGACAGCGGAGAGAACAGTGAAGGAGAAGAGAATGCTGCTGTCAGAGAACCAGCCACTTAAGCGTCCATGGTCTTATTTAAAAGAAATGTATGAATTTATCGGCTCCAAGGATAATTTCTGGTGAATGTGCTGCGTCTTATGCAAACATCAAGGCCATGAAGTGCTGGCATTCAAATACTCTCCGTCAAAACATATAAAGGTTAGGTCTATGAGCATGAATTGTGACTCTGCAGTTAGAATCCAGGTCTAAGCAGGTCCTAGTACATTTCAGAGCCTGTACTTTTTACTTGAGAAGATACGTGGATCATAACTTTCATGTTTACCAAAGTCATTTTTTACACAGGCACTTACACTTACACTCACGTAAAGAATTGGGGTACTTTTGCCATCTCTGCTTATTTTTATCATTATCTCAAAGTAAACAAAGCTTGTTTACTCAAAATAGTGGGATAATTTCTTAAGCCACCCATACTTCAATTCATCTGGTCAAATCATCTGAGCTACTGATAAATGCAGTTTCACTATCCAGGCTTTAGATTCTGTTGTGCACCTTGACCAAATGTTATGGGCCTTGTCTGTGATGCCTTCACTTGCATCATGGAAATTCCAGTTCTCTTGACAAATGACTGATGCTACAAAACCATGAATGGAAATCAAACCTTTTTACTGTCTTGACATCTTCAAAACACATCAAAATGCATCAGAGAGTTAATATTCAAAATTAGAAATAAGAAATTCTCGCAAAAGAGGAAGAATTTATTGTAGAAATTATGGCCTTTATTGGCTTTTGTGCATACTTGTAAATTGGTTCTCTACTTATTTCTTGCGGTAAAATAACCCTGTACTCATTTGTTTCTGGCTCACTCTCATTATATGATTCTATTTGGTATATTCTTATGTAATGTTTCCACTTTGTGCTTTCTTGTTTGCTGCTGTGACTCTGTAAATGTCCCCACTATGGGACAAATAAAGGAGCACCTGATCTTATCTCAACTCTCACTGTGAAATGTTTGCTGGAATAGACACTGTTCCCTGCTGTCACAAGCCACAAGTGTCAGTCAGAGCAAATAAATTAAAAGGGCCTTGGGCCAAAGATGGTCCTGTAATCGCTTTAATCCTGTCAATCAATCATTAATTAAAGTATAAATATAGAAAAATCATCAGTGTTGAAAATAATAAGCTTGACTCGAAGTTATTCCCCTCATTGCTGGAGGTAATCGATGATTGCAGCATCAAAACATTACACACATACACTAAGCCATTCAGCCTGATTTTATACTAATATTAGTTCTTGAGTTTGGTTAAGTTCAAAACTAAAAACAGATGTAGGAGAATTATGAAACTCAGTGTCAGGATTTTTCCCCCAAGTGTTTTTATTTGTCTTAAGGCATAAAAAAAAGTTTTCGTTTTTTTTTTTTTTTTTTTTTTTTTTTTAATATTTTTAACCAAGCATTTAACATAAAACAGTGTGAACTCAATTTAAATATTACTTTTTTTGTTTGACTTCTTTTTTTTTTTTTGGTGGTAATTTCATGAATAATCTTTTTTTAATGCTTCGTGAAACACTTTAACTCTCTTTCACCCATTTTTACACGAAATAATTTATTGTTAATAAGCTTTTTCACCCTCAAATGTTTGTCTATAACTTTTAAAAATATATAAATGTATGGGAAAAAAATTAAACACATTTTTTCAGGCCCCAAGAAGAATAAAAATATCCTGACACAGGCTAATATGAATTTCCACCACAGGAATCATTGGATTTAGGAGTAAATAACTTTTAGTTATTTACTGTAGTGACTGTGAGCCTACCTTTTAGCCTCTTCACACGAACTATTTATTTTCAGGTATTTTCATTCAAAAAATTGCTGTATTGTCTGTTTTTTAAATGTCTTAACCTGGTTAAAAAGCCTTACCTCAACAACACAAACTGGCTCAGTGGTATGAAACAGAAGTCAGGGACCGTTTCATCTCATGAGCTACGACAAACTTTCGTATCACTGCGAATAATTGGGACCATGCACTGTTGAGAGTCCTGGTGGAGAAAAGCACTCTCTGGTTCAAAAAGAGCATCCAAACACATCCACGAGCTCCTGCAGAGAGCAAGGATGCACGTTACGTTTGGCTGAATGCGCGAGTACGGCGGTGAGAGCGACCCAGCCTGAAGGATACATGTACCCGGTGCAGCAGAAATGATGTCGAGCAAGTCATTAAGGAAACCAACCGCTGCTACAGTGGCCTTTTCTCCTCGCTGCAGTCAGGAAGAAAGAAGCGGATACACTAGAGCAGCACTGAGAGGCCCAGGAAGATCTGCTTCACCCAGAGCCAAAAGGTAAAAAGGGAATAAGAATTCTGCTCCACCTTGCTTTTTCTTTTTTAGGGGCGAGGTTGTATACGGACATCGTGACCTGATTTACAATGTGATATGATGTACAGAAGAAAACAAAATAGAAACTACCATTGCAAAGATTCAGTTGTGCTCATAAGTTTGCATATCCTGGCAGAATTTATGATTTCTTGATATTTTTTTTCATAGAATATGAATTATAACACATACACTTTTCTTTCACTCATGGTTAGTGGTTGGGTAAAACCATTTTTTTTAACAAACAACTTTGTTTATTCCCAAAATGACCCTGATCAAAAGTTCGCACACCACATTTTTTAATACCATGCACTGCCCCCTTCAACATTAATAACAGCTTGAAGTCTTTTGTGGTCGTTGTGGATAAGGGTCTCTATTTTCTCAGATGGTAGAACTGCTCATTCTTCTTGGCAAAAAGCCTCCAGTTCCTGTAAATTCTTGGGCTGTCTCCCCAGGGTGGCTCAGTGATATTGAGTTCAGGAGACTGAGATGGCCACTCCAGAACCTTCACTTTATTCTGCTGTAGCCAATGACAGGTCCACTTGGCCTTGTGTTTTGGATCATTTTCATGTTGGAACGTCCAAGAACACCCCTGGGCAAACTAAGGCCCGGGGGCCACATCCAGCCCTTTAGGCACCCCTTTCAATCCCGCGGGAGGTCAATCATAGGTTAGAATGTAAATGAAAAAAAAAAAAAAAAATGCAACTGTGATGCTTTTATTTTGAAAAGCGTGACATTTCCATTATATCTATGTGGACGTACTTGTGCACAAGCCCACATCAAGATCCTCTACCACTGATGATCACCCCGTAGCTCTCTATGACCACCTCAGGTTCTCATCCACATTCCAATGTGCTTGTTC
Source organism: Thalassoma bifasciatum (assembly GCA_008086565.1). Taxonomy (NCBI): domain Eukaryota; kingdom Metazoa; phylum Chordata; class Actinopteri; order Labriformes; family Labridae; genus Thalassoma; species Thalassoma bifasciatum. The sequence continues at coordinate 19,883 of RPOG01001885.1, forward strand.
GAGCTCAAGATGGATAGATTTTTCTCACTGTCGACTGGCATAATGAAGCCAAAAATGTTTTTATTTCAAATAAATTTGCTTCAAATTTATACAGTGTATGTGGGAAATAACAAGCTTATATGAAATTAAACTCGCATGCATTTATCATGTGTGCTGTTACTGTTTATCCCTTCCATATGAGTATTTTCCTATTTGACCCACACAACATTTTCACATATTTACAGAAATCCCTTATTCTTCTGGTAACTGGTAGCAGGTAATCAAAAACTATAAGTAAAAGCATTTTATAATGCGGGGAAAAAAGTTGATATTGAGCAGAATCAAGCAGCATCTTTGTTGGTGTGACCCTTCAAAACAAATCAGGTTTCTCATGTGGCCCCTTGTAAAAATTAGTTGCCCACCCCTGCTCTGGTTTCTGTAAATTATTGGCCTGTCTTGCATGAACAGCACCTTTGAGATCTCCCCAGAGTGGCTCAATGATGTTGAGGTCATGGGACTGAGATGGCCACTCCAGAACCTTTACATATATCTGCTATAGCCAATGGCAAGTTGAGGTCACAGGTGAGAATGGTTACCTTTAGTAGCCATTCAAACCCACTGAAAAGAGTAAAAACAGTTTGTTTGTTAACAAATAGCTTCACCCAAACACTAACCATGAGTAAAAGACAAGTTTTTGTGTTATCATTCATATTCGGCCAAAAAAAATTCCTAAATCCTGCCAGGGTATGTAAACTTATAAGCACAACTGTAGGTTTTTGATGCTACACAATACCTTTTATGGGACATAAATGGTGCACACAGGCTTTTATATGTCTTAAGGATCTGTTGTATGTAGTGAACTCTCCCTGCATCTCTCTGAGGTTTTATTATCAGGTGGATGTTTTCCTAAAGCAGCCCTGCCTCTGTAGCTGCAGTGTCCACAGCCCGGCTCTGATGCCGTCTAATGGGCTCTGATAGCTGCTCGCCGGCGTCAAGAGCTGTGACAAGAGGAGCCGAGCCGATCAAAGCGTCGTCTCTGCGAAACATGCTAATTCACATGCTAATGACAGGTTTGAGCTAAATGTATTTAGACATTAGCAGATGTGGCAGGCGCCGTATCTCCAGATGTCTTCATCTGTCCCCGGTGTGTCTTTTCAAGGATGACTCTATACACAGATGGGGCCTGCCAAAAAGAGGAAGTGATTTATCTTTCCAGGCAAGTATTCTTGGTTCATAAAACACATGGACACCTCTTGCAGGGCATTGCCAAGCTGAAGACTGCTCATGCAGAGCTGGTGCCAAAAGTCAGCAAGAATGTAGGACAGTTTGATGTGCCCACAGCTTTTGTACTGAACAGTATATTCTGTCTGAATTCATGCCAGTCAATGAGATGCTTGTCTCTGGTAAAACGGCTTCTTTTCATCCGCTGCTTAAGTGGCTGTGTAATTTTGATTCCACCGATTTGTACCTTACAGAAGATTAATTAGCTGCTTCCAGGAATGTAGTCTTTTTTTTTTTTTTTTTTTAAATCAAATTCCTCAAAATGTTCACGTTTAAGAAAGAAGATAGAAGGACTGGCAGGAATCTCTCACGACTGCTTCATTAAGTCTTTAAACAGTTGGAGGGAATTTAATTTGGAGCAAAAACCTTTAAAGAAGTTGAGAGAAGATATTTAGGAGATGTGGTTAATTAAAGTTAGTCCAACTCAAACTGTTGTAAAGATTTGAATTGTTTTATTTCCTTTTATAAAAAAAATCTTTCTCTTCTCTGATTTTCTATTGGCTGATTTAAATATAAGCATACGATAGGAAAGCATTTAATAAAGCAGTAATCTCCAGGGTTTTAAAATGTTCTTTTTCACAGTGAAATTAAACATGTTTAAAGTAAGAAAACACTTTTCCAAGCCCTAAATTGTATATTGAAGATATTTAAAGAATTTGAGTTGTGCATAAATTTGTATTCTTGGAGGGATGGCACAGAGGAAGGGCATTGAAGCGGCTTACATGGGGGGGGGGGGTTAAATCTATATTCAACAAGAAAAGTTCTTTGAGCTTCAAAAACCTATATATTTTTTTTTTTTTTTCTTTTAGCTTGTTCAATCTTACGTTGTCTTTTTATGTTTTTGAGTTGTAATGTTTGACTGGAGATGATTATTTGGGAAACAATTTAAAGGCCACAGGAGGCTACTGTCATATGAAATCAATGTACATAACCGTCTGACTTTCTGTAACGTTGTGCAATCAAAACTGCAACGAAGCAGCATCTATCTTTGTCATGTGAAGGTCTTTTTTTAAACATGTGGTTGTTACTTTAGAGGAGTTCAGTTAATTCTGAGGGTCTTAATAGGAGATATGATTTCACAGTTTGTCTTCAGACTCATTCACTGAGAGCTGTCAGCTTCTGCATAAACACATAGTCATGAGAAGGGTGCATTTGATTCATCCACCCAGTCTGCCCTGTATGTGGAAGAACTGCTGTGATGGGTGTCATTTTTCAGTAGGAGAGCCATGTATAGTGCCGCAATACAAAAAATAACACATAAATCCCAACATTACCCCTGATTTTAAATATAATTTTTCCACTTTGAGGAAGAGAATCATAAAAAAGCTGATGTTCTTTTGAGTGTGAATACTTTCTGTGGAATTGTGTGAAATCAATTTTAAAAGGAACCCTGGCTACCAGAACGTCATTTTCCTAAATGATCAGTGTTTTAACCAGCTACATAAGAACGAGAATAAAATCTCTCAAAATATGGGTAGTGACGTCATATGGTTGCACCGGGCTCGATCTCGTACAGGATCAAATAAGTCCTGGAGCGGACTTCAGTGGTTTCCAGAGGAAGTTTTGTGGGTTTGTTTTGGAAAATAGTCGGCACAGCATTTGGCTTTAGTCTCCGTTTATAATGACCCACACCTGTCAGCTCTTTCATCAGCATGGGCCGGCTAAATGCAGCAAATGCTTCTGGGGAGAAGTGGCCAGAACATAGCCACGGGTCCATAGGAAGTTGTTTACGCCCACAAGCGATTTCCCACAACTTCCTTCTTTTCTTGTCTTTTGGGAAGCTGTGCAGACCATTGACTGTATATAGAATGGACAGCGTGCTTCTGCCTGTCACCTTTCCACGATTTTGAAACCAAAAAACCCCGTTTCTCTAGCCGCCATTGTGCAGCCAGAGTCTGCGCAGTAGAGAATTTCCGGTGGAGCCAAGTAAAAAAGAGAAATAAAAATATTTATTTCTTCTTCTTCAGAAGGTTTAGTCTCCTTTTGGCTCTTTCCCGAAGTTTCTTATATCCCCAATAAAAACTACTCACGAACGGCAGCTGTCAACTATCATAAAACGAAACTTATATCGCGGTTTTTGACGTCCAATAACTAATGAGAAACTAACTTCTCAGAAAAAAAAACAGCTGAACACCATGCAGCCAAATGACATCGTCATACCACCTTAGCGTAAGGATGAGAGAAACGTTTCTACGAGGTATCGTAATTTTCGTAGTTTTCCCGGCTCATAACTGGAATACATGGGGAGGCGGGGCTTATGACCTATACTGCAGCCAGACACCAGGGGGCGGGGCATCTGCTGGAGGCTTCAGTTTGAGCCGAACGTCGTTACGTCCACTCATTATACAGTCTATGGTGCAGACTGACATCAGTCTCCTTGTTTCCTTTTTACTGAAACGTGCACCCAAAAGCAGCCACATGTGGCATTATTATGTTTTATTCCCTCCTGAAACCTAGTGACTTATGGCGACTAGTAGTGAGTAAACGGAGAAATCAGGATGCTCGGCACCAATCTACGTCATCAACCCAGAATGCATTGCGGCAGTAAAACAAAGGCTGTGCCCGAAGGATAGAAACTGTGTTTTAAACTGTATTTTTTTTTTTTAAAGAAAAACCAATTTGTTTTGTCTTTTAACAATAAATTCTAGTTTGAGACAAACATTTAAGCATATTCATGGCTATTACTCCTTACTGTCGGGGTTCCCTTTAAAAGTGCTTACAGTTCCTAGATTCATTCTTGATTTATACTATTTTATTTAGTATAAAGGAGTATCAAAACATTTTATTTTAAAGGGAGGTGAATAAAAGTTCAAGCAACATTAGATATTCTTTAAAGACAACAACTTAAAATCTCAGTTGTTTTCTCTCATACTGTCAATAATCCTGAATAATTATACAATCCTAAAATTTCCTCTCACAATAATCGTGATTCAACAAACTGAAATTATGACAACTCTGGCCCATAATAATGATGATGTCATGATACAATGATGTTACAGCGATCAGTGGACGGCAGAAAAATCATGTATATATTTACATCATAAGATCTGATTTACTGCACCCATTCAAAGGCAAAGTGCAGGTTAAGTGGTTTCTTGTTTCTTTTTAACTTCAGTTTCATGTCTTTGTTCAGTGATGTGGAAAAACTACAGTCAAGTCTTTTTTTGTTGGCTTCCATTCTGTTGTAGCCTTGAGCAAAACTTTCACCTTTCGAGCGCTTTTGTCCGTCTTGTACTTTACAGAAGTTTACCGCACATTGGATTTGCATTTTATACTCTATGTACATTGAGTCAGCGCTATCAGACTTAAAGCTGCAGTTTGCTCCAAATAGAGACAGAAACAATGAATTAGATGAACAGTGGAGAGAAATAGCTGAGTCATATGTAATTAGATGATTCTGATTCTTATTGTCCAAGTGTTCAAGTGTTCAGAAATAAAACTAAACCTCATCTTCCTGTGAGGCAACGAAGAAAAGTTTCAATTCAACTTTCAGTCATGTGAAACAGAGCTCTCAGGCTGTGTTCAGATATCACCAGCTCTCATAGTTTGTTGTTGGAGTCACTAGTGGTTTTGATTTTTTTTTTGGTCCTTTTTTTCACTCCTGATTTGCATAGAAACTGTCAAATTCTGCCTCAAATTTTTGCAAATGGCTGATTTAAATTTTGGTTGTAGCGATGGAGCTCCACGCCATTTGCTCCGTCAAACAGTAAGGATAGCATTTCACTCTCTGTCTGTGCTTTGTAAAAAAAAAAAAAAAAAGAAAAAACAGGAGGGTGCCTCTTTTAGCGGCTCACAGAGCCATGCAGCACTTTTGTGAGTTTGCCACTCAGTATTCCATCTTTTCAATCTGATATTTGATTTCAGCACCAAACTGTGAGTTGTTATTTTTCTTTTCTCACTTCATGGCCAAGCTCAACATTTTCAGGACCTTAAAAAAAGGCTTATTTTATCAATTGGCTGCACAATTTTTGGTGCTTTTCCATCAGTACCATCCTCTAAGTGCAGAGTTTTCAAAGAAAACACATCACGGTAAGAAAACCTTGTGAATGGTAAACTGAGAGAATGGAAGCGTGAGTCAAAATATGCAGCAGCTTAAATTCCACCAGATCTGTTTGGTCTTTCTCTCCACCATTACAGGACCAGAGCTGATGGGTTTCAATTCTAGGCAAAGTGTCAACTTCCACACGATTGCACCCAGGCTCTATTTCAACAACCGGCCTCATGCAGATGCTTAGTGAGCTTCAGTTTTCAGTGTCTGCATTGGCTCAATATTTCAAGACTGGACGCTGCTGTTGGAATGAGACACAGAGCCAAACACCAAAACAACATCCAGATGATTTTTCAGCATTAAACACTCAATGGAGACACCAGATTGTATTTGACTTAACCCCAAAAGCAGAATAAGTGGAGTCAGGCCTGGACTCAACAGGTTTAGTCAGGAAAGTTTTTAGATACCAGTCGAAAGTAGGGATGGGTATCAAGAACCGGTTCCTGTTAGGAATCGATAAGAAATGGTTCAATCCATCGATAGTGTTAGGATTCTTGCTCAACAATTCCTCTAATCCAGTGGTTCCCAAAGTAGGGGTCGGGACCCTTTGGGGGGTCGCGAGACATTGGTAGGGGGTCGTGGAATGTGTCCCAAAATCAAAAACTATGAACATTCCACATTTTATCTATCACCATAAGAATAAAAGCAAAAAAGGGGTTAAAGATGATATGAAATTATGCAAACAGAACTTTTTTTATCTCTTTTTCACATTTCTTTGTTGAAGTTTGATGCAGTGAACACAGCAAAGTGAACATTAGTCGGTTAATTTTCTACTGATGAGTTAAATTAAGTATCCTGGGGGTTTTTCATTGTTTTTTTTTTTGTCTGTTTTTGGATTGGTTCATTAGTGTTGTACCACAGCAAGGGGTCGCCAGTCTCCTACGCTGCCATTTTGGGGGTCCCAGGCGGAAAAGTTTGGGAACCCCTTCTCTAATCGATTCTTTACATTACGCCTCTGCTATGCCCCAGTTAGCTTTGCTTGGCAGCTAGAAAACAGTTTCCCAATAAAAGTCTGATTCTGAATTTTCTGCTTGAAGTTTAACTTACGAAACTGAGCAAAGACTCGTAAATTACTGTCTCGCAAAAGACTCTTATTCAATACATTTAACATGTTATACATCTACTCTTGTACCAAAAACAATATTGTAAACACAGCGCTAGCTCGATGCTAGCAAGATATGGAAAATCCCATTGACATGCTAGCGGTTAGCATACATCGATGTAGCTTCAGTTTCAAAACAGAATTTCAACTTCCACCACAGAAACATGTCACAATTACTCTTTAAGAACAACACTGAGAACTCTACATGTCCAAATACTAACAGGCTCTATCCAGAGCCAGTGACCAATTTAGCACTTATCAACTATACACATTATGAAATATTGCTGACAAAGAAGACCTATAAAAGCCTATTTTAGTAATTGATAAGGGCATTTATATTAGGGCTGCACGATATGGGAAAATTTTGCGATTGCGATTATGGTGAACATTATTGCGATTTGCGATGGCGATTTGCGATTTGATAAATGGTGACATGGGGCTTTTTCCCTGATTAGCAATGAACATGCAGAGTATGTTAGTATTGTATAATTATTTTGGAGTATGCATTTCTTAATTTAAAACATACAAGTATTAAGTAATTACAAATGATAAGGCTTTTATAGTACTTTCTTCAAAATAACAGTTTAAATAATTGATTATTCCCCCCTAAAAGTAAATACATTTAGCAATGAGACATAACTGTGGGCTCGAGTTATTTACACACATAATTTGAACAGAATATATATATATATATATATATATATATATATATATATATATTTGGGGTTGGGACTTGCAAAAAAAAAATTAACGTATCAATCGGAGTCTTTGAAATTTATTAATCTTGATCAATTACATTTTAATAACATATCAATATTTGACCCAAGAACAGTGAGAATCATTTTTTGAAATGGTTTACGAGTGAATTAATGAATAGTTAACTGAATTAATAAATAAGCTTTAGCAAACAAAACCTTGTTCATTTTTTTCTAGTTGGTACTTAACTGAGACCAACAGATCAGTGCATTTCTTCTGCCATAAAGTGCAGCAGTTTTAGGAATGAACAATACAGAATCAATTTCAGAGATTCAGGTCAATTTGGCTAGAATGGCAGCTTTTGTGAGTGAGGGAACTTTTTGTTCATTTTATTAAACAGCGATTTGCTTGGGTAGACAGTTCTTAAACTCCTCAAGTGGTATTAACTCGTTTGCATGCTTTTATTATGAAATGTATGCTTTTATTTTGAAATGCATATTGCGAAACCGGACGTGCAGCAGAACACGAGGTGTGATTCTCCTGAATATATCGAAGGACGCAACTAAAGTTGTTAGCTGGTGACTCCTGGCTCCTGTATCACTTTGTGGACCTGACTTATTTAACAGACAGACGCTCAGATCCTCTGCAGATGTGACACTCCAGGCCTGGCACCGATTGTCAAAAAGCACACTTTTCTAACATGCGTGTTTTTTCGTCACCTGTTCCTTTTCTGCTTGCTCATCATTGCTCCTCATTCAACTATTTCTCAGCTTGCTGGAAAATCACGTGACCAAACAGACTGCGCACACGCGCGCGCACTCACACATGCACACACCGAAAGAACCTCGTCACTACGTATCTACCGTCACTACCCGCACTGCTTGGCCTGAGGTTTGTCTCGGCAGATTGTAGGATTCAGGGACGCATGCGCACAACTAGTTAAATCGCAAATCGCAGCCTTAAGTGCGATTATATAATCGCACGTTCTCATATCGCGATTGCGATTGCGATTCGATTAATTGTGCAGCCCTAATTTATATCGATAAAATCTTATCAATACCCGTCCCTAGTCAAGAGAGTATGACTAAGATGTGTCCCAGGATCAAACCTGTGACTAAGGCCCTGTTGACATGGCAACGTTACACAGTGTTTCACTCTGAAAAACATGAAAACGCAATGAAAAAAATGTGCGTCTACACGGATACACTGAGGGACTGAAAATGATGTACTACGCCTATGAGGCCTGTAGGTGGCGATATAACTGTAGAAGCCGTACACACGACAACAGTTTAGAAGCCAAAGAAGAGGTGAGCCAATCATCTGGAGTTTATGTTAACTCTTTCCCCGCCATTGACGAGATATTCCGTCAATCACGTCACAACGCTTCCCCGCCATTGACGAGTTTTTCCGTCATTCCGTGTTTTTGCCGCCACAACGCGGAGGGCGCTGTTGTGCATCTTGTGCATCAACCTCACACTTCTTAGTGCACAAAACAAACGAAGAAGAAGCAACTTTCATGGAAACTTATTGCTTTACGTATCCCTTGACAACATTCTACACAGCCATCAGCGTTCTTCTGAAAATGCAGCTCCAGGGAGATACAGCGTCACGGAAGCTTCGGAGTTGTCACGGACTCGGACTCCGATAACTCGCACTTTGACCTACTTTCAGACGAGTATGACACGCCCCACAGCGACGGAGAAAGCGAAGATGAAGCGAAGATGGGGATGACAGTGTAAATGATGGACACGGAGGTGAGGGAGACAGAGAAAAAAAGTTTCACTCAATGACAGACACAAAGATGGGGCAGACGACAGAGACGACAGAGGCGGGGAGAGTGAAAGACATAAGATGTTCTGTTCATTTGATTGAGCTAAAATGATCAGGATGAAAGTGTTAATGAAAACAAAGGCTAAACTGATATGTGGATCAATTAGAATTGATTTTTGTAAGTCCGAATTTGACAAGGAATCGTTTGCTGTAGGAGACGTGTAAAGTTTTGGCGAACAATTTGGGTAATAATGGGATGTCTTCATACTAATAATTGTTATTATTATTATTATTGTTATTTATTTTGTCATTCTCAATACAGTGTTTATATTTGTTAAACAGACAGGGTCAAAAATGTAAATATTGAATCAGTTTTTTTCCACAAAGTATGTGTTCCATAAAAACGCTGTTTTCCGGGCTTTTTGTTTGGAATGTTGCTTTTTCTTGAAAATGGCCGATATTCAAATGGTGATAACTCAAAAACTAATGGAGATAAAATAAATCTGTTTTCTGAATTTAAAAGTTGAAACCCTCTTCTTTCTTTTGATGTATTCACCATACAAAGAAACCAAACACAATATTTTCAGTGGGCCTTCAAAGATTCGTGGATAAGGTAAAAAACGCTGGCGCTGGCTGGCAACTAATCATCAGAACGCTGGCGGGGAAAGAGTTAAAAAACTTCCTCTCTAATAGCAGAAATAGTGCAAGAAATCCACGTTTTGGTAGAAGGCAGTCAGTAGATTCAGCAGCAGAAGAACGAAACGGTAGGTCACTTCTGTGTTCTTGTTTTTTAGTTCGTGCCTGGTAGTGGAGGCATGAACCTGGCACAGTGAGGGTTTATTGCGCAAGTGCAGAGCTCAGCGTGATGTCAGCGTATCCAAGATTTACCCGTCGTAGTGTTTACACAGAGACGGTGAATACGGAATTTTGGAAAAGTTCCACCCTGGATTGCGTTTTCAAAAGTTTGCGCTCCCGCAACAAAACACAACAAAACTTTCTCATTTCACCCACAAATGGTTGTCGTGTAAACGGGGTCTAAGGTTGCATTGATAGCACATGATGCTAACCAGTGCTAGGCCCAATGTTCCTCAAGAGCTGAGGAGGCAAGGAGAATATGATAAGGCTAGCTAAGATAAGACTAAGCAGTCCTGTCCTTACATCCAGGTAGAATATAAGATCTATCTCTAATAAGATGGATGAAAAAGTGGTACTAACCTAGCACTAGTGGAAATGCCTAGGGGCAAAGTTCACAGAGACATGGTTAAAAGAGCTAACACGAGACATGAATGCCTCATCTGGCATCTATACACCATTTTATCTGCAGCACAACTCAAAATACAGTTAACAGTTTGTGCACACTATAAGACTTATATCAGTGATTCTCACATGGGGATACGTGGAAGTACTGGGGTACAGGGGAACATGACAAGAAGTTTCATCAAAAATTAAAACAAACTCTGGTCAAATGCAATACTTTATTTGCAAAACCACTTGGACTAGACGCTTCTGTCTGTAAATGTTAACTGTTCAGCTTGGATGATAAAAAATAACATCAAAATGAAAACAGAAGATTGACAAAAACATCTCCAGTAGCTGAAGAATATATTGTTTTCTTTCAAGTTATTTTCCCGTCTCATTTCCTGAACACTTTTCATTTTTACAAGGGGGTACTTGGCTGAAATTGTTTTCTTTTTTGTGTTGGAAAGTCACAAGGAACCTCAGTAAACAAGGTTTGCAGTTCTCACAGCATTAACTCCTGTATCACTCTGGAGACAAAGACATGTTGTGACAATTAGACGCAAAGTTCAGAGGTTAAAGTAATCAGATGAGGGTTATTTCAGGTGAGGATTCAAAGCTATGGAAATAAAATGCTCATGGTAAAAATTTCAGAGTAGTCTTGTTGTGAAAGTGTCAGTTCACTACTCCTTCAGAGGGTGTTAAGTGTAAACTCTTCTTTTCTGAGCTCCAGCAGAATTTGCTTTAAGAGTTTATGTTTCTTCCAGTACGGTGGTGAAGTTTTTGGCCGACTTTACTCCAGTAGAGGAGTCTTTCCTGACATCGCTTTGCTCTATCTCTACAATCTGCACTGGGAATCTGCTCCAGCTGAAAGCCTGATCCACCTTCATACAAAAACTCTTTTCTCACTCTCTATTATCTCTCCTTCAACAAACATCATGATGACAGGATCAGCCTTTGGTGTCTATTTTGGATTGTGTACTCTTACTCTCGCGCCTACAATTAAAACTCATTCCACTAATTCCCAGCCCTGATGTGGCATTATGCTCCTCCACTGAGCAGAGGTGTTAACACAGGCATGAATCACACACTGATATAATCATTTCTAATACCAGGTGTTTGATGCGTAAAGCCATGTTTCAGAGATCTTAATTATAGGTAACAACAAAGACTTTGGAGCAGGCAATTATTTGTAATTTTTTAATGATGTTAACGAAAAATGAAACAGGAATATATTCCGAAAAGGCTTCTTTGTTCTCATGCGATCTTTTAATCACAGTAGGTAATTCACCCAGTGGTTCAGCAACAGTGCAGCTGTGGCTAAATCATACACAGACCTTCACACACACACATGCACAAACAATGGCTGCCCTGCACCACTCTTTTAGAGCTGCACAAAGAAAAAACTTGTCTGAACTGTACCACCCAGCAAGATGAGAGAAAAACCAGAAACACTGAATCGCTAAGTTACATTTTTGCTGTTCTGTTTCTCAGGCAGTCACATTTCTACAACATATTGATCATAATGAATGGCTTTATTTGTGAGCTGCTATGTTGGGCCATGGGTGCACGAAGGTCTCAGAAGTGTGTAGGTTGTTCTGAAAGAGAGAAAGCCTCTGTTGTTCTCACTTTTGAACATTAACTATTTAGTTCAAGCACTGAACTTCAAGAGTCAGAGTGTGAAACACACGGTTTTCTCTCTGCTCTCATGTGCAGACTGAGCAGGAAGTAACAACAACCAGTGTGTGTTAGGGCTGAACGATTTATCGTTTTCTGATCGAAATTGCTATTTCAAACATCGTGATCATGTGATCGCTAAAGCTGTGATTTTTTTCTGTTATTTCATCTGTTGCACACTCACATGTCTTGAGCATAGACTGTATAATGAGTGGACGTAACGGCGTTCGGCTCAAACTAAAGCCTCCAGCAGATGCCCCGCCCCCTGGTGTCTTGCTGCAGTATAGGTCATAAGCCCCGCCCCCTGGTGTCTTGCTGCAGTATAGGTCATAAGCCCCGCCTCCCCATGTATTCCAGATATGAGCCGGGAAAACTTTAAAAAATGACGATGCCTCGTAGAAACATTTCTTTCATCCTTACGCTAAGGTGGTATGACGATGTCATCTGGCTGCATGGTGTTCAGGTGTTTTTTTCCTGAGAAGTTAGTTTCTCATTAGTTATTGGACATTAAAAACCGCAATATAAGTTTCGTTTTATGATAGTTGACAGCTGCCGTTCGTGAGTAGTTTTTATCGGGGATATAAGAAACTTCGGGAAAGAGAGCCAAAAGGAGACTAAACCTTCTGAAGAAGAAGAAATAAATATTTTTATTTCCCTTTTTTACTCTGCTCCACCGGAAATTCTCTAATGCGCAGACTCTGGCTGCACAATTGCAGCTAGAAAAACTGGGTTTTTTGGCTTCAAAATCGTAGAACGGTGACAGGCGGAAGCACGCTGTCCATTCTATATACAGTCAATGGTCTTGAGAGTAAGACTGTTGGGAAAAATCCTTTTTTCCTTGGGATTGTTAAATTTTGTTTTTGATTGTTTTGTATTTCACTTTACTCAACTTGACACACTTAAGGATATTTTGCACTACATTATTTTAAAAGTTAAGAGTCAAAGATGGCTCTTTTTCTTCTTCAGTTTTTGTAACTAAAAATACAATTTAAAAAGTCCAGTTCAGAAATAAGAAGAATAGGTTTTAGACTCAGGGATTCGATTGAAGTCAAAATTTAACTATATGTATCTAAAAATCTTCCTTTGATTTTTTTTTTGCCTTTTATTCCATAATTTTGTATTTATTTTATATATTTTTGACCTCAATCTTCGAGTTTTGACTCTTTATATCAAAATTTCAACTTTTTATTTCAAAACTGCCTTTGTTTCAAAACGTAGACTTTTTTATCTTGGACTTTTGTCGTCTTAAAATTTTGACCTTCAATGAGAAAGTTTGGACTTTTTTAACATAATATTAAATTGATTGCTTAAACTCTGGAAGTTATTGACTTTTTGACTCAGAATTTTGTCTTTATTTCTCAAAATTTCCACTTTTCATATTAAAATATTGACCCTTTATTTAATAGTGTGAAACAATTCAGTTTTCATTTTCATCCTCACATTAGAGTAAAAGCTTTTGATGTTTCAATTGTTTGATGTAATTTTCTGTCAAGTTGGTAAATGTTACTGTACATTGTGAAAATTTCGCTAAAGTTTGATTCAAAGAAAATCGTGAATCGAATCGAAATCGCTGTGTCTGCCAGAAAAATCGCACATAGAACTTTTTCTAAAACCATTCAGCCCTAGTGTGTGTTCAGCAGGAAAAAAAAAGCAACGTCCTCATCTGCCGGCTCTTCTTCTGTTGCTCCAGACTTTCTCCTGCCGCTCACTGTTACATGTTCTATCACACTCGGTCAATTAACTTGACCGGCCATCTCATCTGCTCCTCCCAGTCGACGTGCTGAGATCTTGAAAAACACCCCTTTCATTCTCTCTCTCTCTCTCTCTCTCTCTCTCACACACACACACACACACGCCTGCAGTTTACAGACTGCCAGGGATTCAATTTGTGCCACAGAAATGTCCCAAACAATTCTGAAGCAGATGAGCCGGTGAGATGGGACTCTGTGCCTCCTGAAAGAAGACCTCTGACTGCTGCGCTATTGCTGCCAGAATCAGCCGTGTCAATCTGAATTGCTGGGAGGAGGAAGAGGTTTCAAAGGAAGCAGATAATATAAACGCCATGACCAGCAATTGAATCCCTCAGCCTCAGACTGAAAATGCTCAGTCAAAGGCTATCTCCTGCATCTGCATGAAGTCTATCCAGCAAATCTGACTCATTCAGGGAGATTCCGAAGTAAATTTCAGTCTTTTTTCTCACTTAATACACTAAGAGGTCATTCACTAAAAGTAGAAAGCGGCTGTTAATAGCCCAACAAATCTGCCCATTTGTCCCCCTATCTGCTCTGTCTCCAGATCCAATTTAACAAGCACAATGAGCTAATAGTGTTAATGCGCTAACATGCTTTTAAAAGCGTCCTGCTCCATGTGCCTGTTGTTTACTGTTGTGAAGATGAAGATGAAGACAAGCTGTGTTTACTCCTTTATTCACCGCCCTGTGCTGTGCATCCATCCCTACGAAGCTCAAACCTGTCAACATTGACTTTTCTTTTGTACCTAGAGGGGAGACCTGCATTTCATTGCAGCAAATGCTGGATGTTGAAATGCTGAGCACCGCATTTCAACACTCTTGCATTTCCTTGCACGAAAAGCTCACTGTTAAAATGCTGAGCCCCATTTCAATATTAAGCACTTTCTTGCAGAAAATGCTTTGTTGGAATGCTGAGCCACGACCCTCACCTTAAAATCTCTATTATTCCATTGGGGAAGAGCTGAACAAGGTGACGCGTGTCGGTCTATTGCTCAGCATTTCAACATAATTACATCAACATAGGAAGTTGTAATAAAGGCATCCTCTCATACATGAAACAGTACATTTAGATATACAGCTCTGGAAGAAATTAAGAGACCACTGCAAATTTTTCAGAAATCAGTATCTCTACATATTTGAAAATTTTACACAAATACATATTAATAGCATAATCAGAGAAAGTAAAAAAAAAATGCAGTGGTTTCCAATTTTTTTCCAGAGCTGTAGTTTAAAAAAAAAAATCTGACTTTCAGCTTAGTCAGACTGAGATCAGACTATTAAAATGCATGTAAACAGCTTCGTCCGACTACGGATTGAGCATAGCTCGGTCAACGTGCGCAAGTAAGCATTACAGCTGTCCTTTAATGAAGCTAGAGGAACTCAGCATTCTGAATTTCATGAATAGGAGAAAACCATGGAATGTTTGATGCACATGCAGCTTTTTTTTTAACCCCAAAGGGACTAAGCATAGGAATGCTCCAAATATTCAGCCACTGAAAATTGTCGACCAAAAATGACTCAAAAATGTTCTTTTGGATTATGGTCTAAATAAAATGTTGTGATGACAGCAGCAAAAACAAACAGCCAGCGCGCAGGCAGTGTCAAGAAGATGTGCAACATTACTTTCTGCACTTCCTGTGTTGGTTGTGACATTATTTCTCCCAACTCCCTGTCTACTATAAAGAGTGTGCTCATCTATGTGTGTGTGTTTGTGCGTGTGTGCCCAATTGTAACACTGTCAAATGTGATACAGAGAGCAGAGGAGAATTGTGAACATGTGACCATGTAGAGAAAGAAATGACATCCAGTCAGGTTAATAAGACCGGTAACAAAAAGCTTTAAGTGTATAAAAACAAGAACAAGATATAGACCTGATCTGTAAGAGAAAATTAATGGGGGGTGCTGAATATGAAATGGTTCTAATAGTTTTCTCAATGTCTTTCGATGTTTCAGTTTTCAGTCACCGCATAGGATTTTCACTGGTGCATGCCTAAATAATACAGTCAAATATTGTAGTCAAAGGAATAAGGATTTATTTTGTTTGTTTGTTTGCTTTTTGTTCTCTGGATTTAGAAAGTAACATTAAAAAAGCCATATTTTAAAATAATTTTGGTACCAAATGTTGCAGGGTAACGTATTTTCACTCATATTGTACAGAAGTTTGCATAGGACTGTAGATAAAGCGGCTCCTTTCCTCTGCACCTGTGATATGATGTAGGTTTGTGAAGTGCGTTTCTATGGGTTAAAGTATCAACAAAAGCAGCCTGTTGATGGTTGATATCAGTATTCTCCTCCCTGCCTGTGAATAGGTGTCCGTCTGTGCTCACCCCTGACTGCAGATGGCTGTCTTTGTGAATCACAGGATATTTGTACATAGAGAGGAGGTTTTTGCCCTAATGAATGCAGAAGTGTTCTTGAAATTTGGTCAAACATTGCCAGAGCTCTGACAGGAAATTTGCTCTTTGTGTGCTTTTTATGAATTAGTTTGTCTTATTTACAGATTTAACAGGTGACATTAAAAAAAAAAAAAAAAAAAAAAAAAAGCTTATGCTCACTTCTCTAAGTGTCCCATGATTGGACTTCACCCTGCAGCTCAGCTTTGAGCCGTGCTTTAGTCTTCTATAAAGAAAGTGCAGAGCTCCTCACCCATAAACCCCTTCACCTCCATCACCATCACTCACACTAAAGTGTCAGTCACATCACAGGCTGAGAGGCAGCTGCACTGACATCAACCACCACAGCAGGAAATATAACACACTGATGTTTGTGAGGGGTTAATGGTTCTGCAGTGTGAAAAACAATTATTGTTTTTCTCTACACAGATGTAGTTCATAGGTTAGAGTTATTATAAGTTTTGGTTTATCTACCAGTGTGATGTACCTGTGCTGAAGCTAACACTGTGCTGGGAGCTGTGCTGCAGGCCGGGGTTACACAGGGTGTTGTGTGATTGTTGTGTTGTTGATGTGCCATTTCACATGTTTGGGTTCGTTGACTCATCATCATAGGTGAGCAAATAGCTCAGTTTGGTGGGGTGACCATATTCTAAAACACCCAAAAAAAGACCCCCACCCACCCTCCCACCTTACCTTGTGGAGATACTGCAAAAATACTCAAAGCTTACCAAGTGGCTTCATAGCCCATTTGTTTGAAACACTCATTTTCAAATATAAAATATACAATTGAAAAATGTTTCAAAGCCCTTTTACGAAAGGTAAAAAAATTAATAAAAAACTAGCTTCAATAAGTTTTTTTTCTCCAGAGATTTTGTGAAAAGAAGTCAAATTTATGAAATTTATATTCAGAATTTTGACTTTTTATCTCAAAATTTCACTAGTTTTTCTCATAAATTGGATTAATCTCACAATTTCACCTTTGTAATCAAAAACTTTGTGCTGTTTCCACAAAATTCTGGTATAATAATCTCATATTTTTGACTTAATCTTACAATTTTGACTTTTTTCACAAAATATTAACTTGTTTTTTCAAAAATTTCATTTTTTTAATCTCAAAAATGTCAACAATTCTTACCATCATTTTGTCTATTTTTGTATTTAATTTCTATACCAAAATTGTAACTTTTTTCCTCATATTTTGACCTTTTAGGTCATATTTTTGATTTTTGTCTTCATCACTTGGCTTCTATATCTCAGATTTGTCCTTCCAGCTCATAATTTTACTTTTTTGCCACATAATTTTGACATTATCATCTCAAAATCTGGATTTTATCTTACATTTTGAAAGTTATATCTCACAATTTTGCCTTAATTTTTTTTTATTTTTTATTTTTTTAAAGCAAAACAGTATTTTTTTCCAGAATTTTTTCTTGACTTTTTATTTACTTTTTATCTCAAAATTGTTACTTTTCTCCTCATATTTTGATCTTTTAGTTCATATTTCTGACTTTTGTGTTATATCTCAGTTTTGTCATTCAAGCTCAAAATTTTACTTTTTCGACACTTAATTTTGACATTATGTACTTTATCATATTATATTTATCTCAAAATTTGGATTTTATCTCACATTTTAAATTTTCGATCTCACAGTTTTGACTTATCCCAAAGTTTTGCCTTAATTTAATTTTTTTTTTTCTTTTTTATAAAGACAGCCAAGTTTTAATTTCTCTTTTTGACTGGCAGGAATGTGCTACCATCGTAATGCCTCATCACATGCTTAAATAAAATGAAAACTATAAATACTTCCCTCAAAATCTTTGTTGAAGTTGAATTTGGGTTGTGAGGCATTCAAATTTTCAGCCTATACGAAGGTGGCAACTTTACAGACAGTACACGGTGCCTCCCACTGGTCACTATCACAAGAAAACCAGAGGTATTACTATATACCTGCAGTTAGTCTGTAAAAGTGCATTTCCACTTCAGCATTTTCTGTCTGAGAGCGCGGCTTTACAAACAATCAGAGCTTATTCTTGACAGGTTGGCGCATTAGATTAATGTCAGTAGCACAGTGCAGCTTTGCTTTATTATGAATTTCAATAGTTTGTAGAACAAGCTGATAAAAAAACACAGATATTTTGGGGAATTTTCCACCAAAAAGGAGGACACGTCCAGGAAAAAGAGCATGGTCCCCCTTTAGTTGGAAAGTTACTTTTCTTCTCTAATAATCAGAAATTTCACCCTCAGGCTGTGTGATATAACAAGCTCACTGAGTTTACAGAGCTGAAATTTTACATCCTGACTTTAGCCAGCAGCTAACGGTCAACACTGGTTAAAAATAGATTCAGATGTGCCAGTTTGCTCCAGAAATTTGATTGGCTAAAGTGTCCCCGTCCTCTATTAATGAAGAACATCTAAAGAAATGGACCTTTGGAAAGTACGGCTATTAGTGCTTAAATGGATGAACATTTTGGAGACTACTTTATCACTAAAAAAACAAGAACGCAAAGACCCAAGCCCCCCATTTACAACCAGTCTCCTTCATGACGTCCTCCATGCACTGAGTGGATGAATGACTGTGTGTACAGTACAAGACAAATTTCCCCCACTTACTGTAAATTGAAAGGGCCGCTAATTGAGTGGGCTGTGAAAAAGCACCAGCAGAAATATTTTCATTGCATGATTGAATGAAAGAGAACGTGAGGGAGAGAGAGAGAGAGAGGCAGAGAGTGGAAGGAGCCATAGGAGCGATGCTCTCAGGAGCACCTAAGGGCACTTACTGAAATAAAGAGTGCGCTCCTGGAGCCTCACAGCCTTGGCTCAAAGTGGCCCCACATATTACCCACAAAGTCTATATATTTTTGTCAAGAGTCTGCCTACAGGAAGACTCCGACTCCTCTCTGCAGTCTTTCAAAGAGTGTAACTTCAGAGTAAAGGAGATAATGACTCACATGGGGTTCTCGCTTCTAGTAAAGACAGAGGGACTGGTTTGTTTGGCGGCCTGATGGCGAGTAAACGCTGCTCGCCGAAGCATGACGGCGTCCGCCTGCCTCATCACTCCCAGGCACGTACCCGAAGGACGGCTTAGCGCGCAGAGTGGCTTCAGTTAGGTTTGTTGTTTCGGCGCACCTTTTCTGTGTTGTTCTTTGTTCTCTGCTCTCGGCAGGATTTGTTAAGAAACAGGTCTGAAAGCGCTTAGATTAGACTCCGTTCGTGTCGCTATCAGGCGTTCACAACCTGATTTGGAGGCTCACATTGTAATTGCGGCGTTATACGGGGGGATATGTGTGTGCATGTGTGTGTGGCTGAGACACACGGTGCATGTGAGCCAAGAGGAAGAGAGGCGGGAAGACGAAGCAGGGAAAGACAGAATTAGGAAAACTAAAATTGCTGCATTTCATTGTGCGTCTGAGTTAAAGAGCTTAAAGCTATCAGTGAATGAATGACAACCGAATGAGACAACCATGAGCAGGGTGAAGAAACAGAACAGCTTCAGAGAGCCTGCATTACACACACGAGGTCAGAGGTGTCTTGTTTGATTTCCACGAGAGAGGAGAAGTAAGGTCAAAGTGTATTTAACGTCTGACCTTTTACATCCCACTTCTCCCTCGGTTTAAGTGCAAATACTCAAACAAATTGAAGATTCCCACTCAAAGTGATCCTGAACTTCAAATCTGAGCAGCATTTTTGACCTGAGAGTGATTTCTAGAGCATCGTGTAGCCGACCTCTAAACTATTTGGCAGAGGATGTTATCAGTTTCGACAGCTTTTTTTTTAAATTCTGCCATGTCTGGCACTTTCAGTGATATTTGACCTTTCTCACACTTCAATGTTCACAAGTGTCTACAGTAGAGTTAGACTTCTTTACTGCTTAAGATGTTAAAAAGTGATCTTGACAGCCAAGAAAACTATTAGTCAGTCCTCTGAACAACAAATGGAAGCAGAAAGCTGAAGCAATCTGTTGGTCAATTACTCTGGAAACCTCCTCTGAACTCAAGCGCACAGAAAGCTCCAACAGTTGAAAAGAGTTGAACCGTGTTTGTGAGTTAACAAAAAAGTCAACCGGCCCCGACTAAAGCGTTTGTCAAGAGGCAGCAGACTTATTATCTATTTAGAAAAACTGTCCTCTTTTTTGAGCACGCCGCATTAAAGATTAATCTGAAGAGCCAAACTCCTCTAAAGAGAGAAATACACAAAACGACGACACATCAGGACTGCGCACGCAGCGGCGTGACGCAGGTTCAGAGATGACTGAGCTTTTATTATTGCGTGTTTCAGATCCCTTTGGTTTGGATTTCAATTTCTGACTCCATAATAACAGTCCCAAACATGTCTCACAAATGTATTGATTTTGTCTCCAATGAAAGCAAATGAATTGTGCTTTCATCATCCCCAGTTTTACATTAATCATTCAGATATTTGTTGTGCTGCTGTACTTAAGTGACCCGGAGCCATGATGCAGAAAGGAGACAGCTCCTCTGTAATTAATTACAAATACTCAGATTACTGTAATTAAGTTTTTTTTTGGGGGGTACTTGTACTTTTTTTTGTAGATTTTCAAGTCTGTACTTTTACTTGCACTTAAATAATCATTATGCCATGTAATCTACTTAGTTACTTTTAAAATCATAGTTGAGTACTGAGTACAATTTTCATCATTATCTGGACCTTTTATCTGCATTTTTGTAGCCAGTAAGGTGATTTGATAGAAAACAAGCCAATGAAAACCAGGACATATGGATGACAAAACAAAACAAAACAAAAAAATGTAAGTGGATGTTAATGATTGATCGCTATTTTCTTTTGTGTTAAGAATTTTACCACTTAAAATTATATTCATGGATATTCTAGCAATAGTCGTGGCAGCAACTGCACCTCATCTAATTTTGTTTTTGTCTGCCTGAAAAGACAAAAAATGAGAAAAAACACTTGTTTTCTATCTTATCAGTCATTAATGATTATTGATTGTTAGTGTTTTAACTATTGGTAAAGCAAAACACAAAATGTAGAGCCCTATCTGGAGAGGAGACAGTGACATCACCAATTAAAAGTAACTGATAATCTGAGTAGTTTTTTGATGAATACTCTGTACTTTTACTTGATTTTTTTTTTTTTTATCACCAGTACTTTTACTTGTGATTGAGTAATATTTTAGCAATGTAACAGTACTTGTACCTGAGTACAGATTTTCAGTACTCTTTCCACCACTGAGTGTTTGTATTCATCCACTTTGAGGATAAAATTTTAACACATTAAAAATATTCAGCACTGTGTACAAACGTCCGTTAGTGTCATTAACCATTTAACAACAGATGTGTTGGCGCCGACACATTTGCATTTGAATGTCTTTTACTCCTTAACGGTTTGCACATAAACATTTCAACAGTTTCTGAAAGCTAAGGCATTGCTCTTTCAGCCAATATGTGGGGTTATTAGGGTCATTTCACTCCGGAGTTTCAGGAAAACCGCCAATAAACACACAGACTACAGAGCAGATGGATGAGAGGAAAACACGGAGAAAACAGAGCAGAGTTTTTCCAAAAATGTCAAGAAAAGGATCATCCCTGGTTATAAAACCCCCGCTGAAACCCCCAAAGGAGCCACTTCATGAGAGAAAAGGTAACGTTAGATGGGATGAATGTCAGGATGAATGAAGCACTCCCTGTCAAGTTTTTACTTCATTTGCACATTCACGCAGGCATTTTGGGGCACAGGCATTGATGGGTTAAGTTGTGAGCTTCATCCATGATCACTTTGATCAATCACCAATGTCCTGGGATTTCTAGGGTTGGGTGTCCTCTCAAGTTTCATTGACTCATCTTATTGATTTTTAGTTTTATTCATTGTTTATTTGAATGCCCCTTTTTATTTTTGAAAGTAAAACAAGCCATAATAAATATTCTGAGAGGAAAAGTTAGCCCACTTAATCTCTGGGCCATTTAGACTCAAAGAAAACTGTCAGTTAACCCACTTTGACCTGATGAAACGCTTTCATGATTATACCTTTGAGGTCCATTAGAGCCCAATATGTGACAAAAACCCCAAATGCCGTGGGGAAAAAACAGGTGTGGGCCCAAATGCAGATTTAACGAAAAGTCTTTATTTGAACCAAACTCAAAAACACAGCTAGGAAACCCAAAACTCAGAAAACCCAGACCTTGAAAAATCCAAAAGACGCAGGAGACGCAGGAGACTAGACACACGGGTTGACATTACAATGAACCGACGCAGACTGAACTGAGGACAGGGATTAAATAGACCAGGATTAATCAAACCCAGGTGTGGAAGAGACACAGGTGAAACACATGGGGGCCAATCACACAGGAGGGAAACTCAAGAGCAGGTACAAACTGAAACACAAGAATAACCAATAAACCCTGGAAACATAAAACAAAACCCAAGAACCGTAACTCAAAGCACAGAAAATACACAGAACAAGAAAACTCAAAACCAGGTTCCTTACACAAATGTAAGAACAATGTGATACGTAATTAAAAGAATGAAAAAAAATGATAAAGTAGCAAAAGTGCTGAGCCCAAAATGTAATCAGAAAATGAAGTAAAATCCAAAACGTACAAATTGACCCAAAACAAGACAAGTGATTACATTTTTGGCTTGGCGCATTCGTATTTTAGATTTCATTTAGAGCTGAACAATTTTAGAAAAAGATGGCAGATATTGGGATTTCAATCTGATTCACAATTTTCTTTAAATCAAGCTCCAGTGAAGTATTTATGATGTACAGTAACTTTTACAAATCTGACAGAGAATTACATTAAACCGTCGAAACATCAAAAGCTCTTACTGGAAAAATTCTTGTGGAAGAATATCCACCCATCAGTTCATGACCTCCAGGAGCCTAGACTGGTATTATGCTTTTTTTCCCTTCTCCTCCCTTCTGTACTCTCTTTTTCATCTAATGAAACGGGGCACTGCGCACGCACCCACAGTTTTCCCTAAAAATTAAAATTTCCATGCTCTGAAACATGTGCAACGACAAATAAAGAAGCTTTGAAGTTTGCTCAAAATGTAAACAAGAGGCAGAGGAAATATCAGCCAACTCCAGGATCGCTGGATACAATGCAGATAATAACTTAGTCTTTTGCCAAATCTGATACGGAATGGTAACATATGCAGATATGTAGGTTTATTTATAGGAATGAATTTGTTCTCTCCTCTGATATGTAAGTTTATTAAGAGTTCCGCCCCCCAGTACAGTAGTAAATTGACCTTAATACCAGTCCCTGATAACACACAGGCCTGGTGAACTGTGGTGTTTGTTGTGGGTTAATGTTACATCTCCTAAACTTAAGTCCTATGGGTGACACAGAACCACATTAATCGGTTCAGGGACAATTTTTCAGTCATACCTGGTTTGAGAACATAACTTTTGGGGGTGGAACCCAAATCTGAAAACTTAAAAAAAACTGTTTTTGATTGGAATGAACTGATCGAGAAAAAAAATTCTGGTTGAAAGTCTTGGTTGTAGGTGCATGCTAAGCCACAAGATAGTAGCTCAAATTATTATTTTTATCCATAAATCAATCCATTTTAATTTTGGCATGAAGGTTAAGGTTTTAAATGAATTTCTCTTTTGGAGTTCAGGGGCGGATCTACTGGGTGGGGGGCATAGGGTGGCAGCTGCCCCCCTAAAACAAAGCCTTGCCACCCCAGTCATAAGAAAAATTAAACCTCATTGGACACATCTATGAATTACCAACTGCAGTGAATGAGATGGCGCAACATTGCCACATTACTAAGGTTATGAGATAAAAGTCAATAATTTGAGATATCTAAGTCAAAATTTTGAGATGAATAGTCAAAATTTTGGGGCAAGGGTTGAAATTTTGCTTTCTGTCTCAAAAGTTTTGACTTTATATGAGCTAAATGATAAATCTCAACAAAGCTAGCTTTTCATTTTGATATATTTAACAGGCAGAAATTGGCTTCGTTGCCATTATACACGTCACTTCAAATAGAGAGGGAGGGATTTTTTGGTCGAGGCTTCTCTTTTTGGGTTTAAAGTAGATTAATCCAGCACGAAGACTTCTGACAAATTGCCACCACTTAACAATTGACTGCCCCTCATAAACATTTTTTTCTAGATCCGCCCCTGTTGGAGGTACATCCATTCTTCCAAAAACAGTCTTCCCATACTCACAGAGAAGAAAAACAGATTAAATCAGGAAAACGTATCTTCATGATGCTTTGTACAATCCCATTCTATCTTTACGAGCACAAAGAGCAGTTGGGACCAAATTCTTGAGCTGTTGCTGCAGTTACGAGGACGACTGCTGCCAAACTATCCACGCATTATATTTTTACAACATGACAACAAATAGGACTTGACAAACCACCAGATACTACTGAAGTAACCTCGGCGCCATCTCTGCTGTACACTCCTTGTCAATTTAGCATATGTCAGCTCTAGATTGCAGCTTTCATTTCTGCAGTCTCAGATGAGCAGATTGAAAATGTGTTCGATTTACAGCCCGGCCCACGACTCCACAAGCCATCGACAGGCTCCCAGTGTCTGAGAATGAGCAAATTAAAAAGCCTTGATGGCGTGGACGACCACCGCACAGCACACGCACGACTTTGGTGAAATAAATCCAAGGCTGGCAGGGAATTCGGTGTCGTCATAGCTACGGGAACACACAAACAACCATATATTCCCTCAACACCCGGAGAGGTGGTGCGAGACTGTCAACAGAGACGACATATGTGAGCGAGTTTCTCACAACGCTTCAAAGAGCACCATGTGATCGCGTTCTCATTAATTGGCGACAAAGTCTCTGGATGAATTCCGTTTGTGCATCTGTGTGAGAGAAGCTGGGACAGCGCCGCCGCCGCCATCGTCTCTCTGGAGGTTTCATTTGATCATTTACATGTTTGCTTTTTATCGGACATGATCTAGCAGGACATGTCCTCTGTTTCCGGAAGCATCCAGAGCAAACCTGTAAGCCTGATAGATGATATGTCAGCCTGAATTCATCAGAGTGACAGAGCAAAGCACTCGATGTGTGACATTTCATAATGTAAATAATTCTGTGGCCGCGCATGTTTTACATCCACCTGAGCAATATGCCACAGGCCCCACGGAGCGGCTGCTCTTTACCTGTAACCTTTTTCTCAGAATCTCAATTACAGTGCCAAGAACTCAGCAGGTATTTGTTTTCACGCTCTCGTATTCCTTTCACCGTGAGGCCATAATTATAAATAAAAAATGTGCTGGAAACAGTTCCATTGTGTGATTCCGGTGACGCAAAACGATGAATAGAATAAAGAGTGTGTTTTTGTGGAGGCCTGCTGTGCTTTGATTGAGACTTCTAAACCAATCCAGATATTTATGATTGAATCATTGAGTTTTTAAGACTTCAAATGCTTCCATGGACACAGTAGCAAAGAGCAGTGTGTGCAATTGAGATAAAAACGCTACATAAACAATGATGGTAAGGGTTGTCTCGTTTTCTCGTTGAAGCTTGTTAAACTGGTGTTAAAATGACTTTCCCCCTGTCCTAATTCTTCACTTCTTTGAATATGAGTAACACAAAATCCCCTTTTCACATGATGGTCTTTGTTATTAACTCTCCTGTTTTCTTTGGGTCCATTTGAACTTAGTTCAAAATTTATTTTTGTCATAACTTTGGTTTTCTGTTACATAATTGCTTGAAAATGACATGGATGGTTCCATGCGATGCTTGCATGTAAAATTAGTAAAGACTATTATTTGTAAAATTGTGTGTTTTATATAAATGTATAGCATTCTCCTGCCAATGAAAAATCTGTAATGATTTTAAAGCAATATCCCTCTTACACTTTGACAAACACCTGTTTGTGATTATATTTCAATATGTGTACCTCTGATAATAACCTTAGAGCAAAAAATAATAAAAATTTTTCTTTTTTTCTACTCAAAGAGGAGCTATACTTTTATGTAAATGAGATCTACCACATCATATACTAAGTGTTAAATAAATGTGCATACAGTACAGGCCAAGGTTTGGACACATCCTCCTATTCAAATTGTGTTTTCTTTATTTTTATGACTAATTACTGGACTGACTGACTTAATTTCTTTAAATAATGATGGCCACTTGTTTTTCTTCAGTTAGCTGATTGGTTCTTGCCATAATATAAATTTTGACAGTTGTCCAATAGGGCTGTCAGCTGTGTATTAACCTGACTTCTGCACAACTCAACTGATGGTCCCAACCCCATTGATAAAGCCAGAAATTCCACTAATTAACCCTGATAAGACACAGCTGTGAAGAGAAAAACCATTTCAGGTGACAACCTCTTAAAAAAATGCCAAAAGTCTACAAAGCAGTAATCAGAGTAAAGGGTGGCTATTTTGAAGAAACTAGGATATAAAACATGTTTTCTGTTATTTCACCTTTTTTTAAGTACATAGCTCCATATGTGCTCATTCATAGTTGTGATGCCTTCAGTGAGAATCTACAATGTAAATAGTCAGGAAAATAAAGAAAACACATTGAATGAGAAAGTGTTTCCATACTTTTGTACTGTATGTTGGAAGGATCTTCACTAAACAAAAAATAAATTGGGAAAAGTTTTTCACCTCGTACTTCATGAGTTAAATGACAACTTCACTTTGGTTTACCACACCTGAGTTCAATTTCTCAAGCCACACACCCAGGCCTGATTGCCGTACCTGTTCTTAATCAAGAAATCACTTGAATAGGACCTGCCTGACAAGGTGGAGTAGACCAAAAGATCCTCAAAAGCTTGACATCATGCCGAGATCCAAAGAAATTCAGGAACATATGAGAAAGGAAGTCATTGGGATCTATCAGTCTGGAAAATGTTTTAAAGCCATGTTTAAAGCTTTGGAACTCTAAAGAACCACAGAATGAGCCATTATCCACTGATGGTGAAACACAGTGAACAGTGGTGAACCCTTCCAGAAGCGGGAAGAACTGCAGGCCTCACTTACTTCGGTTAAGGTCAGTGTTCATGACCCCCCCATAAGAAAGAGAGCAGAGAGGTGGAGCCCGTACAATGATGTGACAGTAGGCGAATCCCATGCCCCTAACCCCAACCCTAACCTTGTTGGGCGGATATTTTACCAGGATGTGGATCCCGTACCAACAGTTTGCAGACAGATACAGTTGCACGGTTTGGGATTAGGAAAAAACACCTCTGCACATAAGCAACACAAGAGACCATAACAACAGAACTCAAAGACCTACACATGTAGGAGGGGGAAGGGTGTTGGGGAGAGAGGGGTCAAGCACAGACACTGAGGGATGCACACGCAACATTCTGCTGTCCACCAAAAAATCCTGTTCATGACCTCAAGCTGAAGTGAACTTGGGTTCTGCAGCAGGATCATGAGCCAAAACACGCCAGTAAGTCCACCTCTGAATGGCTGAAAAACAAAAAAAAAGGACTCATCTCGTTGACTTGATTGCAGTTGTTGCTCCTAAGAGTGGCCCATTCAGTTGTTGGATTTAGGGGATAAACACTGCGTCACACATGTAGGTTTGGATTATATCTCCCTCAATAATCAAAACCTTCATTTTAAAACTGCATTCTTTGTTTACTTGTGTTATCATTGCCTTTGATTTAAAATTTCTTTGATGATCTGAAACAGTTAGATGTGACAAACATGCAAAAAATAATAAAACAGGAAGGAGGCAAACAGTCTTTTAACACCACTCTACCAGCATAAAATGTAAGTTAATATTACAAAGACTTCTGCCAGCTGTGTCTCAGAAGGATGATGTAACCGTTTTATGGTTCTTTTTGTAATTACTGAGATCTTAAAACAGAGGAAAGAGGCACAGACAGATGATAGCGATGGGAATTCACCGCCCTCGACTGATCCACATCGTTTGGCTCAGCTCAGCAAGACAGACGGTTCTTTAAGCTCCCAAACGGCTCTTTATTAGCATTTTGGCTTCAATCAAATCAGCAATTTATTACAATGTTTTCACCTATGAATTTATTTTACTTTGACTGTTCAATCTCATTAACAATATCATTACCTCGAAAACTGTTTCCAATGGTTTTTGGTATAATATGTTGATAAAAGCAACAGTCCTCTGAAGACTCTTCCTTCCCTATAGCCTTGGATCTGATAGTTGGCAAGCCTACACATTTACAGCACACAGTCAGTGTGTGATGTGCCTGTAGCTGAGCTGTGTGAAGAGAAGGTCGTTTGGTCTTTCTTTTGTTAAACTGCAAACAGGTGAAAAAGGAAAACAAGCTCTTAGAGGCTCCTCAAGGACTATCTATTCAGCATTGATCGCAGTGACACCTTTGGCCAGAATCAGCTGTGTTTTTCAAATAAATCCAACATGACCACTTGGGCTGATCATTTTTGATGTTAAAAATGAAGTACGCAGACATTTTCCATAGGTTTCGCTTCTCTGTTTACAAAAACAGCATCCAAACTTGTCTCCTCTGTGGCTCAGTATCAGCTGCAGCGCATGCTCACTACCCCCGACCGTAGCTAATAGCATGGCTAACAGTTGTAGCTTCATAAACACACCATAGACGGTAAAACACAGCCCTGCAAGCACCTGTAGCATCGCGTGACAGAAACTCAAGAGCAGGTAAATGAGACGCTGCAGATAATAGAATCATTATTTCTCTGTGTTACAGCCGCCATCGTAGCTAGAGGACAGCTTCTACAACTTGCTATCAGCAACACACAAAGTCACATGCACACTGGGCGCGCCGTGATTGGCTGGTCATTGTTGTAACTCTAAAAAGAGACTAAGTTAAAGTTTAAATAAGGTAAATTTATAGTTAATAGAATTATTTCATTTGAACATTTCTTTGACATGATTCATGTTGAAACACTACTAAGACTGCATTTCCCATAATGCACTTGATGTAAACAGGAAGTGTCAATGATAACGTGAGCGCTGTAGAAGACGAGTTGTAAGTTCTGAGCGAGTTTATTTCAGTAAAAGGATATGTTTTTTTCCTATCTAAAATCGGAGTCAAGCCTCTTCATTTTTTTGGAAGTATAAGATAACTTTCTACAACAGTCATCCCCCAAAAAACTCCTGCTCTCCGCCCAGAAGGGTCCAGAGTCCAGCGCAATATTAACAAAGCAGGTGAGGAGGGGGTCTATAAGGGGGTGAGGCAGGCACAGACACTGAGACACAAGTACAGAGGCCCAGAGATGACAAGTGAGCAGGATTTTTAATTTTTTATGAAAATTCAACATACCCTACCTTTAACTCTAGTGATGTTTGATACCCCCTATTCTTTTTCCAATCCGATACTGAGTAAAACTCAGGCTAATATCAGCCATACTGATTTGATACTGGAATTACTCCTCATCATTTTCCCACAAAGATCACAGAACGCATCTTGGCTATTTGTGGAGCTTATACTGACTGACTAAGCAGCATACAACCTGTCCCAGAGTGATGGGTGCATCAGGGTAAGAAGAGAGGCAGGTGAAGTGATGCACCCATTATGCCTGGCGCCTACTGTACAAACCTGTGAGAACAGTGTTATGATCTGGGGTTGCTGCAGTTGCTCAGGTTCAGCAACATCATGTGCACAAAGAATGAGGTCAGCTGACTACCTGAATATACTGAATGACCAGGTTATTCCATCAATGGATTTTTTTTTCTTCCCTAATGGCACAAGCATGTTCCAAGATGACAATGTCAGGATTCATCGATCTTGAATTATGAAAGAGTGGTTCAGGGAGCATGAGACATCTTTTTCACACATGGATTGGTCCCCACAGATTCAAGACCTTAACACCATTGAGAATCTTTGGGATGTTGGAGACGACTTTGTGCAGTGGTCAGACTCTCCCATCATCAATACAAGATCTGTAGTTGTTCCAATCAAATATTAGAGTGTATGAAATTTTGTTGTTGGTGGCTCCAGGCAGTGTATATTTATTGTATTACAGCGATATACACAGTGCAGAGTTGACCTGTGAAATAAATGAACTCCCCAAATGAAAAAAAAATGTCCATCCACAGGAGGTATTCCACAAACATGACAGACTGTGAATAAATCAAACATACCCTTCCCAAAACAGCATGTTTATGAAGCAGCTGACAGCTCTCAGTGAATCAGTCCAAAGACAAACAGTGAAGTTTTATCTCCTGTTCGCCCCCTCAGAATTAGAATAACACCTTAAAACAAACAACTACCCATGA
This sequence comes from Thalassoma bifasciatum, assembly GCA_008086565.1. Taxonomy (NCBI): domain Eukaryota; kingdom Metazoa; phylum Chordata; class Actinopteri; order Labriformes; family Labridae; genus Thalassoma; species Thalassoma bifasciatum. Next base: position 49,974 of record RPOG01001885.1, read on the forward strand.
ATATGCCAACATCATCACAGGACTAATAATTGAATAAGCATCAGATGATAAGAAGGAGGATAACTGACAAACATTTAAGACGTTTTTTTGCGTTCAGACGGCTGTATATCAGGTGTGCAAGGGAGTGTGTGTGACAAGGAACCCTAATCCTTTCATCTTCAGCTTATCTGCACTGTATAAACCCTTACAGTATTTGGTTAAATTATACAGACCTATGTAAAAACATACACATTATATACTCATTATTAGCAACAGTGCCAATTTTGATGCTGCTAATCTTATTTAAAGTAGCTGTGGGGACTTTCTGCTAAAGCTAGCATTAACGCTACCAACAAAGACTACTCTTCCCACAAGCCCTTGCTCCTGACTGTCAACCCAAGATGCATCTGTATCAGTTTGTTCTGGAAAAATTAACCAAGAGACGATCTTCTGTCTAACACTACTAATTTGCTCATTATAACTTTGCACTGGATACAACGCAACAAGGTCATGTATCCATCAACAGTTACGTAGAGCAACTGTTTGAAATGTGACAATAAACGTAAGTTTGTACAGTAGTTTAGCAGTTGGCTATGTTTAACGCCACTCACAGCCCGGTGCTCTGAGACATGTCTGTAACGTGTAACTTTAGTGAATCTTGGTTGTGTCCTACCAGTGCTCATCTACCAACTACAACCTCACCAAGCAGAGCAAAAGTAACCTGACTCTTCATTTTATTGATAGACTCTCAACCTTTAGCTCCTGTTTTAGCCTTTAGCTGGTGTTTAATCACTCTCCTGTAAAGCTTTCTTCTGCTCCTCTGTCCTTTTTCTGTCAGACAGTCCAGCTACTGTTTCTACTGCAACTACTAAATAAATCACAGAAACCATCTTTAGCACAGGAAAAAAAAAAACATCTCTCTTTGTCCTGCTAAACTTTGTCAGCTGGCATGGTGCCGCCACAGACATCGACTTGCCGTAAATCAATTTGGTCCAGGTCAATCCAATTTGGAAGCTAAGAAATAGCATTTAGAAATACATTTTTTAGAACAGATGATGTCTTTTTAAGTTGTAGATTTCCATCCCACATATATCAAGGAATGAGACTTTTTCAAGATTGCTCTAAAAGTCCTGACAGTCCCTTTAAATCCTGGATTACATGCAATGAATAAATCAGAGACTATTTCAAGGTCACAGTGATTTTAAACAAGAGTTAACTCATATCTTGAAAGTACAAATCAGCCCTTTGTTTTTACAATTACTGCTGCTGTCTCCATGCCTGTTCTTGTTGTCCGTCCCTCTTCAATAAACTTGCTCCCTGATTGGCTAATTCTTTCCTTCCCCAGGAAGATCCACACCGCATACGCTCAGCTATCTCGGGTTTCCCCCCTGACACAACTGGATATCTGATCGTAAACATGTTCAATATTTATGATTTGCAGCCACGCGTTCTTCCGAGCAGACAGAGAGATGTAAATCACACGTCCCAGAAAATAATAATCTTTAGAAGCAAAAAATATGACTCTGTGGACACGATCCTCCCGTACGTGTACCCTGCTTTAGATTTATAGTAAAGTCCTTTGAATTCCCATTTCCTAGAGCAGAGATTCTCAGAAACCTTGACCCCATCGACCTCACTCTGCTGTTAATACAAATCACGTTTTCACCTGTAATTTTAAGTATTGTAACACTCGGACTTAATGTGAGTGAGCTGCAGGTCTTTGTCAAGAATTTGCTATTACCTTTAGAAATTATTGTATTATAAATTCAAGTTGTGATACATTTCTACTAAGAAAAAAAAAAAAAACTTTTAGGCTTTTGTGTTTTCTTGTCTTTTCTTTCTTTCTGGGGGTTTGGATCATTCTTGACACTGCTCCAGAGCTGTCCACCTACACAGTCAAATACACCAAGGCCACAGCAGATCTCTGAGAGATGAGAAACCTCTTTTGATACAGTGAAATCTGACAACAGACAAGAGAGAAAGTAGATTCAGCAAGAAAACAAATACCGAGCAGAAATGTCTGAGTCCAGGTTTAGGTTGTGTCTCAGTGTAAAAGTCTGCAAACACATACTTTTCTTTTTATCATTGTCATTGTGAATAACGTAAATGGCACAACATTGCTTTAGATTTGACTTGAGTCTTTTATGTGATTCAGACATTACTTTCCATTCATTTATGTGCCTATCATTGATTTCCATTCATCATTCTCATCTCATTTTGGTTTCTGATCTTTAATTGTGTAGTAAAAGGTAGATGTAGTTTTGATGTCAATGAAACTTACTTTTTTCTGTTAGCTGATTTATTACAATACATTCTTTTTCTTTTACAGAATTGAAGTGACTGTGTTTTCAATGAAAAAAAAGCAATATGCTGTATATTTACCCGAGGCCATGTTAAGAATTGGGCAGAGAAGAAGTAATTTTTCATCAGGAAGCGTTTTATTGTTTGTGAGTTTTCTTTTGTCATAATGTTCTGCTCTCATATTGTATCAGCAAAATAATCTCTATAGGGCTTTTCAAGCTCAAACTGTTCAATGGCTGTGAAAATTTTAATGTTTGTGTTGGCGTGTGAACAATTCACTGCTATTTGTAGATTGAAGAGTTAAACTGTGAGTATATTTGTTTTAATCAGGGGGCCTATTCTGAAAAAGTGCTTCCATTAAGACTTTCTTGGGTGGTTGTCAAGGGAGCAATTTGACTGTAGAAGTTTCATAGTTAAGTATTTGTGTCATATTGAAGGAAAAAAGAGCTGGAACAACTACAAATCTTCTCTTAAAGAAAACAAGTATCTAGAGTGGATTTCACCTCGTGAGCATGAAGTAGTGCCCACAAACCTCTATTGGTAAAACGACCAGGTCGAGTATCTTCATGTCCAGGTTGAAATCTGGATTCTTCAGTGTCCACTAGGACCCAAAGATACACCGTTATCCTATCGGTATCCAGATATGAAAACTCAAGATATCAATATCGCGGTATCGATTATGTCAAAGATATAAACTATGTAGATTTTTCCAGCTCACCCTGCATGTAAGGCTCAGTCAGTCACATGATTATTGGTGACTTTATGTGAATGTAGATGACTGACAGTGAGCTGTCAGTGTGGTTAATGAATTAACCACACTTTCCACATCCTGTTACATTAAGATGCTTTTGTTTTTCTGAAAAATGCTTCGTTTTCTCTAACCGCAGTCATATTGTATCGTTTAGATATCTGGATATTAATGGTATTGGCATTAATGTTGAGATATGAAATTTTGTCCATATCATTCAGCCCTTCCTGACATTTCACTAGAGGCCTGACACTGAATGATCATAGTTTGTCAGAGTTAGCGTAGGGGGCGGGGCTTGGCATCAGTCAATTGCTGACTCACTTTTTGAAAATTAGGGTTCGAAGGAAGATTTGAGGCAACTTCTTTAGTACCAAAAATACATTATCAGCTCAAAACACCTTTTTTTCCAACCATATAAGACAGACTTTTATTTGGATACCTGAGTGTAACCCCTGTTAAACAGGAAATCCAGCTCTTAGTGGCGGTGCTATGAGTTCTCGCGATACTTCAGCGCTGTCTAGCGGGAGCTCATAGGTCACGTGATTCAATCATGGCGGAGCAGGTAGATTGGGAGTGTGGTCGCGGGTCGCAGGCAGCAGACTGAAGGAGGGAACTAAACTGAGTGAGCTGAGGCGAGTAACGAAGTCAGAAGCATCACCACGAGATGGGCCAGGGGATCAGATGGCGAACTACCCAGAACTTTTCGAACTCTATATCATCCTCATCCTCTCCGTCCATGTGGTGGGAGATAAGAAGCCCATGCCCTTTGCACCCATTTCATACAGCCCCTGCTCTTGCATTCATCCCATACACCCTTTCAACCACTCTTAAGACTGTTACAACCAGAGACTTTCATTCACACCTCTATCCCCAGAAACATGAACTGAACACAATGGACTTGGGGAGGGATTTACATCGATGTGTTTCATAAATTGTTCTTTTACCACTTAAACTAACAAAACCCGGGTTACCTCTGTTTTCAAACCAATCCAGACTCATTGTATATACGTAAATATTTAATACACCTTATTCTAAATTGCATTTACATTGGTCGAGTGTGTTTATTTCACCTGCCCAAACCTCCATGAGCAAACTCTTGTCTTCTGAAGTCCACATTCAACATTACTGCTCTAAGATACAGTCACCTATTACCTATAGAGATAAGTGAGTGCTACATGAGCACACATCATGTTTCCTGGACTGTGGGTCGTAACATGAAACCAGCTCATCTAATCACCTCTCGTAAGCTTTTAAACTGTAATAAATTATGACTCGCCTTGGCCCTTCTCTACTCGGCTCTACCCAGTTTGTGTTGTGTTTCCATTAGCGCGGTACTACACGTCAGACGCCAGTTTTCAGCACCTGCTTTACCCTGGCTCTAAGCGAGTAAAGCCGATACTAAAACGTGATGTCAACGGACTGCCGGTCACTCATTGGTCAGAGAATGTCGTCTCCGCAACTTCTGACTCTGTACAAATCACTAACAAGAGGCAAACTAATAAGTCAGCAACGGGTTTTTAATGACATTTAAACCCGACGGCACAGAACCAGACTGAATAAACACAAAATACAGCCCTAAAATGCTCCTTCATGATTCCTAAATATGTTAAAAGTCTTTTTTTAAATGAAAAAGAAGTTAACAGCAAAGATAGTTCGGTTTAAAGAGTCTTTTAAAATAAATCTAAAGTTTGTCGGCGCAGGAGCGATCTGTCTGCCACGAGAGTCTTTAAGCACCAATCAGTCCATTAATCCACAGGGATCCAAAAACGAAAAAGAGTTCAAAGAATGATTGATCAACAAAAAATCTCTGGTATACCAGGCCCAAAAATCAAAAATTAAAGTGATCTCACTGGATCCAGTGAAGAGTTGATGTCAGGAAGCAGCTCCTTCGTTTTCCTCCGCGTGCAGCAGCACAAGGCTGTTGTTTACCTCCGTTGTCATGACGCCCGACATTGAGCCGCTGTATTTCTTTAATGAAATCTTTTGAAAGCTTTTTTTTCTTTAAAGACCACAGTGGCACATATGTTAGTATAAAATTATGTTTTTGTTGCGTTATAGATGACATGCACGCACTTCTGCGCCGCACTTTAGCGCAGCTGTGTTATAAGATCCACGCCCACCGTGAGTCTGTAGTTGGGCTAGAGGAAAAGATAACCAAACCGTACAGAGCCGAGTAGAGTAGAGCCGAGCCGAGTAGGGCTGAAATTGTATAGTGGAAAAGAGCCATTAGTTGTTGGTTTAAACAGTCTATAATGTGACATGACTCCACATCAAAGAGTATGTCATCACTCTATATCCTGCTAATTAACTGTAGAATATAATAAATTGACTTAACTTAGGTGGCTTGGAGTAAAGACAGCCAGTATACACCATTGAGCATAGGCGGCTCATGTGTGATTTGCCCATGTACAGCAGGACCGCATGTCCACTGTGTGCCCTCCTCACTCACGGTTACAGGATTTGGTTATCAACTTATATGATAGGTTACCCCATGTCAAAACTCAGTTCATTTCAGCTTAGCAACTTAAAATTTATGGTTACCTTTACTTGGAAATTTTGAGACAATCGGTTCTCTTAACTTTTTCAAGCAAAGTCAACAAAAGAAAGTTGTCAATACTAAGTTTAAGTGAGTAGACTCAACGAAGTGAGGTTAAACAAGTTAAGCTCACATTGTTGTTTTAAGTAGGATTAACTATTACATTTTACAGTGTAGCAGATCAGGGAAGAGGTGAAAAAGCAGTACTGGTATCATTCAAAGGAGGCGCTAGAATCAACACAACATAAAAACTCTGGAAAAACAACAAAAACAACAACACCAGACTGGTGACTCATAAACTATTTGGGGAGCTCTTTTCCTAGACGCTGAGGTACATCGATAACAGACACATACCTTTTTTATCTGATTATTTTTTTCCCTGCATCATCTTGCCCTGAAAACACACCCCCAAAGTGAGTTCCAAATATACACGGCAGACTCAAATAGTTTAATATGCCAGCGAACATGAAGAGTATAACTCACTGACTGAAGCCTGGGGCTGTTTATAAAGACTCATACTGCCATGATTTACTAAATCAGGACAGTCTATTGGGCTCTGTGAGTGTGTGTGTGTGTATTTACTCATAATAGAATTGTTTCCCTGTTATTGCTGGCTCGTATGACTCCTGTGGCCAATGTTTCGTGAGTCATAATTAGACGCTCCGATCCGATCTGACATTCAGGCTTCCAGTCATGCAGGCTGGTTAAGAGACAAGCTTTATGGATGCCTTAAAGGTTAAACATTAGGAGCGTTCAAACCCTTCTCTGCATCCCTTCCACTCTGGCTCTGTAGCATTTTGTTGACTCATCTGTTTATTTATACAGCAGCTCAGATTGTAAAGACCGGGCACGTCTGCTCCTGCTTATAGCAACAACTCTACATATTTAATGCAGGAGCTTCTATTCTTGCAACCCTTCCAGTTAAGTTGTGCGCCGTCTGAAAGAATAGGGGCAAATAGTTTCAGCGCCGAACAAGTATTCACATCACAGAAAATCAAAAACGCTGCTGCTAAATAATAATGACTGTTTTGTTTTGAGGGCGCGCACAAATTGGCAGAAGCAGAGGCTTTAGATAACAGTGATGAAAATGAGAGAGGGAACATGACGTTACTGGGTTTTTTTTGTCCCCCCTGACCCTGCTGTAGGTTGACTTTCTGTCATAAGCTACGCCACTTTGTCGAGCCCACGGAAACCCTGAAGGCGCAGGATGGGATTTCAGTGCAGGGAACGGGAGCTGATGATACGTGTTTGACTGTAATTGGTTTTGTTACAGACATGGGCGCAACAGCGAGCTGGATGTGTGTGGATGTGGAACAGACAGGATAGAGGCTCATTGAACGCTCGATCTTATCCGTTTGGACGCTGCATGTTCAGGGCTAGGAACATTTTGTGTGTTTCAGCGCCTTCGTTTTAAGCCTGAGCTAATTATATTTTGAAGAAAAACAAAGAATGGTGGAGTCCAGACGTTCGCCCTTAAAGCAAAGGAATACATTCACGCTGTCTTTCAGTGCTTTTAATTCAATCAGCCTCGAGTCTTTTTAGCTTCCAATGTTAATTAAAGTTTAAAGTAATGATCTGAAAACACATTCAGGCTTGGAATATCACAGGGGACACAGAAAAAGAGTGTTTGCACAGGTAAAATCAACACAAGTCAAGGCTTATTGTCTTCTTTTTCTCTCCCCACACCTTGTGCTTGTTGTCTCTGAAGACATACAAAAATGCTGCATAAGAGACAGCTGGTAAAACAAGTAATAAAATGTGTTGCACCATGGGTGACACTGCACAGAATGACACATCCAGCAGCACTGCCAGCTGCAGAGACGAGGTAGATACAGCACATATCAATGCTTCAATAAAACAGGCTGTACTCAGGCTCATACTTAAGTGGATATCTTTCAGTTGTCCAGCCTATTACTGTATAAACTGTGTAAACACACACCATTAGAAGACACACATTCCCTTGTACTGTTGAGATTTATTGATGAGAGAGCCTTGAACGACGTGCAGAGCTGAATCATGTGAAATGAGTCAGTCCAGAGATGATTTAATGATTTGATTGTGACTTTCAGTCTTGATAACATAATGCTGAAGAGCTGGAGTGAGTATGCTAATGGTCAATTAGTCGACGGTTGGAGAAATAATCTAAAAACATTTTATGAAATGATCATTTAAGTGCCACCGTAAATGGAAAAATAAAAAGCTAGAGTCTAAAACTGATGGAAGGGTTTGCTCTTAAGTTGCTGTCAACTGTTCATGATTGAGATGTAGCTGAGAAACACAAATAACTCCATTACCATTAATCTTGGACTAAACAGATGAAGTCACAGCCTCATTAATTTAAGCTTTATTTCAACATTTTTCAAATTTTTGCAGAAGGCTTTTTTGTGTCCTCCACAAACCAACAGTATTTATGATTCTTGCAACAGCAACATTTTGCATCCATCTGGAAACTGGACTTCCTCACTTACGCAACTTGCAGAGAGAGAGAGGATCTGATCCCAATTGAGCACAACAGCAACAACAAGAAGAGAGTCTCCCCTCTGCAGCCCCAAAGTTTACAGAAGCTCCCCTGGCCTGTGTCTCAGGAAACACGGCTTCAGCGAGGGGAAGGAAGAGGTCTGAAATTGCTTAACCTCTCCCACAACCTCCAGCGCTACTTGAAAATCCTGCCCTCTGGTCAGAGATGCTCCCTGCTCGACATGAGCAGCTTTAACCCGACATCAATTCAGCTGCTCAGCCTGAAGAAGCCTCGGGAATTAAACCCTCAACCCCTCCCTCTGCCCTCTTCATCCTTTTTCTCCTTCACACAGGTCACTCTCTTCTACATCTCGAATCAAAAAGTCCTCAACAAATAAAGACTGTATCACCTCCCTGAAGCTCGAATACACAAATTAAATCACAACTCCAACACTGACGTGGTACTCTAACCACTTTTCTACACCAGTGCTTTAATTTTCACCCATTTTTTTTCGTGTGTTTGGAAGAGAAGATGTGAGGATAAAAGTGAAAGACAGATGTCTGACAGCAGTGTTATCTCTCAGCTTGGAGGTGACAGTTTATTCTAAGAAGTGTCTCTGCCTCCCGCTCCTCACTCACACTTTAACTCTCTCTCTTTCTCTCCCCTCTCTCGCTCTCTCTCTCTCTTTCCCCCCCTCTCTCTCACACACACACATTGATGTGTACGGACGCACCAGACAGAGATTTGGTTCCTCTCTTGAGGATGCTGTGCGCACACCTGATGGCCAACATAAGCGCACATCTCTTCTCTGTGTCTGCGCACGTGCCCAGAGATGCTGATAGTGAACATATTCAGATTTAGGGACTTACACTGCTGTTCTGGCCGGACCAGTGCACCATAGCCTGGTTGTGAGATGAATCTCCCGTTAGGGCGAACATTGTGCTGTTGAGTTTTAGCTCCTCCTGTCGCGCGCCGCCGCCTGCTCTCCGCTCCTCTCCGCTCCAGCGCAAATCAGCGCGCGTCACTCTGCGTCCGGCAGCCGAGCTCTGGTCTTCACTCTGGGCTGAACCGCTCGATTTGACCTCGCTGTCTCTCCTGGTGCGTTTTCTGAACTGCGTACCAGACTCAGCATCAGTGCTCTTTTTCTCGCTGCTTATTTTCACATTAGAAACTTTTACATTCGAAAACTCATCCTCAACATTTTCAGCTTTAGCGCGCAGGTCGCGTTTATTCCCATCCAGCCCTGGCTCCGTGGATTTCGCCTCATCGTGGGCACAATTGGCGGACCCAGATGCGCAACGGAGCTGCTGACTTTCGGCACTCGCAGCCCCGTGTCCGTGCACCAAAACTTCTCCTTTTAATCCTGTTGTGGATTCATTCGTGTCATATCTCAGCAGTAATTCCTGGACACGCGACTTATTCCCACGCTGACATGACTTACAAGTTATCTCAGCTTCGGCGTCTTGAAAGAAGCAGAGCATCATCATTATGAAAAGGGCCAAAGTGTGCCACTTTGGCAGAAATCTGACCTTCCCCTCCATCGCTGGCGGCAGAGAAGGATTCAGTGGATGGAAGAAGAAGAAGAAGAAGTCCTTTTTTTCCCTCCCTCCTCTCCTCTTCTCTCCTCTCTGGGACTGATATTCGCGCTTGGCTGTGGAAGCGGTGGAACTGCTGCGCAAGTTGTGGCGCTGCCCAAATGCAGTGTTGTAAAAAGTGCGGCTGAGTCTAAGTGGTCCAAGTTGAAGGATTTGATCAAATGAAGCCCCGCGCGCATGGGGGAGGAGCTGAGAGTGAGAGATGGAGGATAATGTTCCACTGTCTTTCTCCATATTTGTTATTTTCCACCATATGGTCCGCCATAATTAAAGCAGTCATTTTTGCTCTGCTGCTCTTTCAGTCCTCACAGCCACATTTTCTCATCATGGATTTTTTTTTCTTTCTTTCTCTCCTGATGCAGATTTGATCACCAACCTTCCTTCAGGGGAACTAAATTGCTTAATTTATCAGATGAAACTGAATTATTTTACTTATGATGAACCTGATTCCATTTAGTCCTTTCAGGTCTCAACAGGAGTTTAGCGATAATTGGAACATATTAATATGTTTCCAATTAAATGCAGTGTCAGGGATGGTAGCTTCCATGACTTATTAAACAGCCATAAAGAATTCAAGAGCCCACACTGAACATGAGTTCTCTGCACAACACATTTCTTCTGAAACTCATCCTCTTTTTCATGAATGACCTGTAAGGTGAAACATGCAGCCAGGACTCCATTCTGACTCATAAACTGCATCACCCCCCTGGAAAAAAAAAAAAAGAGAGAGACATCCTGGCTGAGGCGACAGGGATGTAACCACTCCAAACAAGAGGACAGGAAGTTCATCTCTTTGATGGCGGCCCTGCAGCTCTCCGTGTCTAATGACTGGAGGTTATGGTGATTGCTGATGAACACTTAGCAGCACAAAGGGACGCACAAATGGTCACGGACGACTCCAACAGCTGGCTGCTTTCTAGTTTGGAGCAGAGGAGGCTGCCGTGAGGGAGGGACAGAAACAGGCAGAATGGAGCCTGGAGAGGTGAATCATTCCACCACGAGGAAGAATATCCACAGGCCACAACAATTAAGATTAAAGGATGAAGGAGAGGATAACAAGTCTGTCACGTAGTGTCCCACCATTAAATGCTGCTGTAACACAGCCATGTGTTGGTAATGACGGAACATTGCTCATTATAGCTAAGTGTCCCCTCTTCTGATTGATTTAAATCACACATTAATCCTCTGTTGTTAGGAATGTAACCATTTGAACCTTATCTTATTGTACCAGGAAACTCATGGGATGGGGAAAGAAAAGCAGATTAAGTGTGGAGAGTGTGAGTAACATGCATCAAAAGGTGTTGAATCTGTAACGAGTGGTTTGAGGATTGTACGCTCTGTGGGGCGCCTGCTTCACAAACCAATTAAAGAAAAAAAAAAGACTACACTACAAAAACCAAAGCAAGCTTGTTTGTTTGTTTTCTCTGTACAAAAAAAAAAGTCTTTTAAAATTTAATTTCAGCCATATTCACATGAAAAGTGGAAAAAAAGGATATTTTTGAGATATAAAAGGCACAAATTGGGCAAATAGAGAAAAAAAACATGCAAACTAGGTAAGAGAAATTTTTACTAAACTAGAAATCGTCTCTTTACCCTTGAACACTAAACATGACATGGTAACACCACCACCAAATACAATAGCTGCATTTTACTCCATAAAATATTCATTCACTGAAAAATACCTCTCATTAAAATACATTTAAGTACAACGATAAATGGCAAAGTGAAGTTATGTTTCTTTATTTTCCAATATACAATGTCACATTAATCAATAAAAAGGTATCATGGTCACCCCATAGTAATAATATAGTAATGTGATTATAAAGTAAGGTTCTAAAAATTGAAAAATTATGGAATTCATAATGAAAAAATTCCTTAAAATAATACATTGTCATTCTCAGAACTTAGACATGCAAGCCTCGTCCAGTGAAGTTTATAACAACAACAACAACAACAAAACGAAGACAACAATACTTCTACAACTCATAATAAATAATGTATTTATGGTTTCATGAAATAATAAAAGGCTTTATTTACTCTTGATCTATTTCGCCATGTGAAAATCACCCAATCACATGCCCGTGGAAAATACCAGGGAATGGAGCAGGCAAACGCCCACCTATGATGTCAGCGAGCAGCCTGAAGCGACCCAAGAACCAACGCACCTCAGGCAGCAGCAACACAATGAGAATCACATGACCAAAACAGCGTGGGTGAAAATTACCCAACAATAGTGCTCTAGGGTTAATAAAAGAAACTCAAGGGAGAAAGTCTATTTAGAGGTCACTGGTCAGTCCTGCCATTCTGTTGAGACAGAGCATTGACACAGACTTAACCCTGTAATACCTGCGCCATCAAGATACAGTTCTTGTATCTCATCTGACACATTAAGCAGTTTTGTCAACATTTTTTGTGAAGTTTTTTAGTAAATATGCTTTCATTTGATGCAGAAAACTCAGGTTTAAAAACATGAGAAGCTACTTAGATGTTATTCTTGCTGCAACTTCTTGAAAATAAAGCTATTTTCTGTATTTTTCCTGAAAAAATGGATAATATTATGAGAGCAGACATTTTGAAAAGGGCCAAAATACAACTTTTGCTGACTCTACTGATATGACGATCCTCAAGGTGGTAGAATATTTTTCTTTTCTTTTTTTCTTTTCTTTTTTTAAAATACTTTTAAAAAGTTTATAAAGAAAGCGTCTATCATGTTGATGAGATAGGGTTAAAGACCTGACCTGATGGGGTTCTATCTTAAGTATGGCTAGGTACTTAGTCGCTAATTAGATTAAAATGCAATGTCTCCTGTTGCAATATTCTAGTTACAGAGAGTGCAATATTTCTATAAGCTGAAATGCGTCAAAATAACAGATACTGTTTTTGCAGCAGATGTTTCCTGCTCTACACCAGAGTTACCAAACCCTGCTAAACCAAAGAGACAAACTGTTAAAAAATACCTTTACAAAAGAAAAGAAGTGGCAACAACAGTAGCAAGTAGCAATAAAACTTCATTGAGGTGGTAAAAATTGCTAAAAAGCAACAAAAATTGGCATTCAAATTGGGATAAAACCTAGAAATACTCAAGAGGTAGGTCCAAAAGTGGCAAAAAAAAAAAAAGAGTTAAAAGTGACAAAAATTGTGAAAAAGCACCAAAAATTAGCTAGAAAAAAATATTTTGGAAAAAACGAAATAGTTCAGAATGCAGCAAAAAAAAAAAAAAAAAAGTGGCAAAAAAAGGAGTTAAAAGTGACTGAAATGGTGAAAAAGCACCAAAAATTAACTAGAAAAAAATATTTTGGAAAAACCTATATCGTTCAGAATGTAGCAAAAAATAGTCAAAAAAGGCCAAAAACTGCGAAAAGAGGTCAAAATGGCAAAAGTCAGCAAAAATAAAAAGAAGGTTGGAATTTAATTTGGAAAATAGTCAGTTTGTGGCAAAAAGAAAAGAAAAATGTGGGCAAAAATTGGCAAAAAAAAGAGTGAAAAGTGCTAAAAATGGACAAAAAACTAACAGAAAAAATTGTAAGAAAATTGGGAGCAAGCTTGGAAAATAGTGTGAAGGTATCAAAAAACAGCCAGAAAGTGGCTAATAAGAGTGAAAAGTGACTAACGTGGCCAAAAAGCAGTCACAGTTGTAGTGGTAGTGGATTGTTTTGTTGTAGTTGATTCAACTGTTTAATTCTTTCAATGTGTTCATTAAAAAAAAGAAAAAAAAGAGAGTATTTTTGCCCATCATTTAGCCCTTATCTTCAGTCTGATTACTTAGGCAAGAGTGTGCTTGGAGTTCATCTTTAATACTTTGCTGTCAAAAAGCCTGTTCGCTGTGTTCCATGCCCATGAGGTGTGTATCCTCCTTCAGTTCTCTGATCAGCTGCTCAGGTCTATGGACTTCAAAAAAGACTGAAATATACCTTTAAAAACAGCTGGATATTTAGACATGTCACATGTAACTGTGGACACAAGACGTCACTTCTGGGAACTGGAGTTTACAGAAGAAGAGGACAAGCATGTGCAATCGCTGACATCATAGAGCTGTCCAGGGTCCTGATTCTGTTGTTTTACTCTCTAAGAAGAAGTGGTCACAGTCAGGGGGTGGCTGACTGTAACATTATTGACCACTGATTTCTGCATAAGCCCAAGGAATCCTGCACTGATCCTCTCAGAACCTTAGCCTTTCTGTTTTCAGCTTCAAATGACACTCTAATTTAACCTCACGAGGTTCAGGTTTTGAAACTCCAGGTGGATTTGCAGATCAGCTCTGCTCTGTTTGCTGGGGGAGGCCAGGCAGAGGCAAAACCAGAGTCCAGGGAGGGCCAGTGTCGCCCCCAGTGGCCGTGCCCATGTACACACACTTGGGCATTCTACATAAAACAGTGTAAACGTCATGTTAATGAATTTAAATGAGACTTTTGGTAATCCCACAAATAATTATTTATTGTTGTGCTTTGCAAACATTTTTTAACGTCATTTAACAGATTTTAATTTTTTACATTTTTTTATACCCTTTGCCTTTGTACCCTCTTATGTATGTCTAACTTTCTGAAAAAAAAATTAAACAAAAAAAATGGAAACATTTTTTTCTTGCCCTCAGAAAGATAAAAACACTTAAGAAAAAAAAAAAATTTGTTCCAACATAGAATGGAATCATGTGATGAATGCAGAATGTTATCAGAAAATACTGGGGGAAAATTTACATGGACATTCTAACATGACAATGAACCACAACCTAAGGACAAGTTGGCCTGCCGTTGGCTACAGCAGAATAAAGTGAAGGTTCTGGAGTGGCCATCTCAGCCTCCTGACCTTGATATCATTGAGTCACTCTGGGGGGATCTCAAACCTGGAAACCATGCAAGACAGCCAAAGAATTTACAGAAACTGGAGGCTTTTTGCCTAGAAGAATGGACAGTTTTACCATCTGAGAAAACAAAGACGTTCATCTACAATAACCACAAAAGGCCAAGAAATCAGAAATCCTGCTAGGTTATGTAAACTCTGAGCACAACAGTGTACATACACACCTACTCGCACTAAATACTACTTATTTACACACTCCTGAAGTTTATATGGATTCATTTGCTTCATTTCATCTCGTTCAAAATAAAAATAATAATAAAAAATGTCTGAGTCGAGTAAAAATGAAAAAAAAAAAAAAAACAAGTAAAAGACAAAACAAACACTAAAAAGATGATCAAATATTTATACATTTTATCCAATGATATCAAGCCAGTGGTGATCCTTGGAGCCCCTGTAATTGGATTCTAATTAACTTTATAGTTTAAGGTAAATGAATTACTCACCTGCGTCTAACTGCTCTGTTACAGATATAAACTTCAACCTCAGTATTTTGTGCTCGGACGAGTTTGATATAACTGAAGTAAAGGGAACATTATGTGTTTTTCTTTAAGTGTGAGTGAAACAGCCCTTTATACTGTGCTTTGAAAATGCAGTCTGATTACTCCCTCCTCTTTTTGAGGAGGAGCGATCCTCCCCAGCTATGTTCTACCCCCCACCTTAAAGATGATAAGTGTCGCCTCTCCTCACGGCACACAGCATTAAGCAGACATATTGTGTCGGATTAATGGTGCTGCAATGGACAGGGCCACATGTCTCGCAGACACTTATCAACCTCTTCTCAGCGTGTGTGACTCTGTGTGTGTGTGTGTGTGTGTGTGTGCATCTCCTTCTGTAACACCGCATCATCTCCTGTCCCCGCTCGGACTCACCATCCATTCACAGAGAATCAATGTCCTGCCAATAGCAGAAATGGATTTTTTGAGGATGTTGCAGGGAGCAATATGCGGGCCTGAGCCGTCTGATTTGTATGGAAGTCCTCAGACTGAATCCACAACAAGGTGGTAAGCTTCAGACATCAGAGGAGGACGTTTATGTATGCAAAGAGAATATGCCCTGCGGCTTCCCTGAAAGGTAACATAGTAAAGGCTGAGTTTTTTTTCAGAGGCAGGCGGTGCATCACAGCTGGTCTTTGTTTTTTATACATATTCATGCTCCCGAAGAGAGGTCTTCATGGATCTGAAATATGGGACCCACAAAATCAACCCTCACCATATCCACATAAAAGCCATTTCCCCAGACATTAAAACTCAGTTAACATAGAGCCACATGCTGGGATTCTGCTTAGTTTTCATTGCTTTGAGTCACTTTTCACTCTTTTTTTCTGCCACTTTTGGACCTTTTTTGATACCTTCTCACTATTTTCTCGGTTCACTCCCAATATTCTTGCTCATTTTTCCCACTTTTGGACCATTTTTTTGCCATTTTTGGGTATTTCCAGGTTTTATCTCAATTTAAATGCCACTTTTAGTTGCTTTTTTTTTGCAATTTTCACTACGTCAAAGAAAGTTTTATTGCTACTCTTTGCTGTTTTTGCCTCTTTTTTTACCACAAGGATTGTTTCTTCTGTACAGTTTTTAACAGTTTGTCTCCTTGGTTGAGCACGGTTGAGTATCTCTGGTGTTGAGTAGGAAACATGTGCGCTAAAAACTGTATCTTATATTTTGGCACATGTCAGGCAATTGAAATGATGTATCGTGTGTGATTAGATTATTGTGACCAGAAATATTGCAATTTAATCTAATTTGTGATTATTGGCCTAATTACTGTGAACTGGACTAAGAGGGCCTGGTTGACTTTCCCCTCCAGTATTAGCATTATTTTCTGTCTGTACCACAACTAGTTAAAAACTGAGGTAAAGAATCTGAAAGATCATCTTTGTCATTGTCTTTTTACAGCTGCAATCACAGCCTTTCAGACAGGAACAATGGCACACTGTTTACCCTGAAGACGCTTGGACACCTTTATGCACACCTCAGAGGTGCAGAGTAAGACTCAACAGGCTGCAAGAGAGAAGAGGAAAACTGTTTTACTTAACCAGAGAAATCCCAACTTACCTGGTGGGGTAGGTGTGTGGTATTCTACAGACAAATAAAGGATACAAGGACGAGGGTTAACATTACCCCCAATGGTGCCAGTGGTATCCAGGAAAGCCATTTATTTGCAAACCATACGACCAAACCAGTCAGCATTTGACTTACAACATTGAAAAAAGCCAACAGGGAATGTATTTGATGAGTTTATGGGAAAATATTAAACTTTTGGGTTTGATTTTTTATTGTTAAAGTCTGCGCAGCTGACACTTGAGTCACTTTTAATGCTCCCCTTTATTATTTAAATGGCATCTTAAAAGGTACCCTGGCTACCAGAACGTCATTTTCCTAAATGATCAGTGTTTTTACCAGCTACATAAAAACCATTATAAAATCTCTCAAAATATCTTAGTTTGTATAAAATTTGAAAAAATATTTTCACCTGTAGGCCGCCATTGTTGTTTACGCTGCAATAACGTCTGGGTAGTGACGTCATATGGTTGCACCGGGCTGGATCTCATACAGGATCATATAAGTCCTGGAGCGGACTTCAGTGGTTTCCCGAGGAAGTTTTGTGGGTTTGTGTTGGAAAATAGTCGGCACATAATGACCCACACCTGTCAGCTCTTTCATCAGCATGGGCCGGCTAAATGCAGCAAATGCTTCTGCGGAGAAGTGGCCAGAACATAGCCACAGGTCCATCGGAAGTTGTTTACGCCCACAAGCGATTTCCCACAACTTCCTTCTTTTCTTGTCTTTTGGGAAGCTGTGCAGACTAACATCAGTCTCCTTGTTTCCTTTGGACTGAAAAGTGCACCCAAAAGCAGCCACATGTGGCATTATTATGTTTTTTTTTTCGCTCCTAAAACCTAGTGACTTACGGCGACTAGTAGTGAATAAACGGCCAAATCCAGATGCTCGGCACCAAGCAACCAATCTACGTTATCAACCCAGAATGCATTGCGGCAGTAAAACAATGGCTGCGCCCGAAGGATAGAAACTGTGTTTTAAACTGTTTTTTTTTTTAAAGAAAAACAAATATGTTTTGTCTTTTAACAACAAATTCTAGTTTGAGACCAACATTTTAGCATATTCATGACTATTTGTCCTTACAGTCGGGGTTCCCTTTAAGTTTGCAATATCTTCAATAACTTCTGAACAGATTTTTCTCTTTCTTTTTTGTTTATAGGTTTGTATTTAATTTGACGTATAATTTCATATTTTATACTTTATATTTTATCCATGCAACGCATCCATGCAGGTTATGTATACTTACTTAAAAGTTTATTTTCTTTTTTCTTAATTGATGTATGGGCATAGGGGGGGGGGGGGGGTGTTGGCTGCGGGTAATTTGTAATTTTGTAAAAATTCTGTATGCTATGTCCTGTATGTCTTTGTAACCTGCTACAGGAAACTGTGAATTTCCCTCTAGATAAATAAATCAACATCTATCCATCTATCTATCGTTTGTTGAGCATGATTTTTACTCCTGTGAATTGAATCCATTCAAAGAACTTGGAAGAGAAGAGACTAGAAAAGCACCATGTAATAGTGGTGAGTATTGGCAAGAACCTCACAATATGATATGCATCATGATACTGATACAATAGTATCATGATATTACAATGATGTGATATTCTACAGTTAACTAAGAAAAAACTCGAGATTTTGTAGATGTAAATCACACAATATTACTCAAAATTGAAAAGACAAATTAAGCCAAAGCTATTTGATTATATCTAAAATACTGTAGGAGCCAAAAGAATAATTTGTGTTAATCTGTTTTATTGGTGTGGTAGGGACCAGCATGGTGGTTTTTGTTTGTATTTCCTGTTAAGTTGTTTTATTTTGACCTCATCTTTGTTGTCTTTTTCATATTGTTTGCAGAAACTGTGGAAACCCTTGTATTGTTTAGTTTTTCTATTCTTATTTCAATTAAAAAGTCAAACAAAACTGAGCTTTCCTGTGGATTTATTTTTCTGTATGTAATGTGGAACAAGAGTAGGAGGGCAGGAGCGTCAACCAGGTGGCTTCACCAGTTTAGAATCTACAAACACCTTTTCTATTTTATCATTTTTGAAATAAGTAAAATGAAGTGTTACATACATGCACTTCACTTAAAGTGCATCAAGCCACTTGAACTAATGTTACTCATAAATTATTTTTCTTATATTCTATTTAACAATGTATTGAAAGCATCTTAACCTGCAGTGAATCTCACACTAATTTAAAACATGTGGAACAAAGTGCTTTGAGTTACTGACAGCACAAAAAATAATTACAAAAAAGGTCACAATTCTTTTGTCTCTGTTTGAACTGAAAGACTGCATTTAAAAAATAAAAATAAATTAATAAATACATTTGTGCATACATATTGTACAAGTGTCCTATGTCACTGAAAACTGTATTTTACTTCCAACTCTGCTAAAATGACTTTTTATTTTTTTCCCAAAAAATTGTTATCAAGATTTAAAAGATCAATACTATATCTGAGGTCAAAATATCACCATATATTGCTGTATCAATATTTTTTCACACCCTTACCATATAAGTATTGGTCCATTTAACATTTACTTAAGAATACCAAGTGACTTTTAAAGTACTGTAAATTAAGTCAAAACTGGATCGAATCAGAAACACTGGATCAAACCTGATAACAAGAAACCAGCCACTTTTGCAAAATGTGAATAAAAATCTAAAATGGATTAGAGTGCCATTTCCTGGTTTGGCTCAGTTATATTTTCCTTTCCTTTCTCCATTCGAGGACACAGAAACTCATTCACCTGTTGAATCAGTTGAAATGTCCTAAACACTCGATCCTCACATGATAATTAAACAACAGAATTCATTACAACACTTAAAACATTTATTTGAAGGCCATAGATGAGAAGCGCATATACAAAAAGAAGAGTTCAGAACAAATACAAGCACCAATGAAAAATCAAGGTCAGTGTAAGAACAATCTAATGACAGAGTTTATGTACCGGGGCTAAAAATGTATCATTTAAACTTTAGTTGGAGTGTTTTATGAATACAGAGGCACAATGACTGGAGGGTTGTTGTGGATTTTTTTGATTAAAGTAAGCAATTTAACCTACTGAAGGGTAAATTTTCAGATATCCTTACATATAGATGCCAGCTGTCGCGTTTGTCAGACGGCTGTCTCCAGGAGAAGACAAGGCCATAAACAAAAAATGTTGTTCTCCTGTGTCCAGGCTATTCAAAGCACACAGCAGCTGAGCTGACCCACAGATTTCTGGACTCTGACGATTTCAATGTTCTCTGTAAAAGTTAAACCTGAACACATTCTGTAAATCCTAACAGGTCCTGAGTAATTCCTTCAATTCCAGGTTTACACTGTCAATTTGCTGATGTTCCTTTGACTTCATGGACACAAACTTGTAAGATGTAATACCAGATATTATCTGTACCCCTCCTCATTGATCAGGTGTTATCCTGTCCCCCCTACAAGGCCCTGCTGCACCAAATGACAGCCAATCACTACTGGAGAAGGGACGTCCACAGGATTTTTAAGGGAGACGAGCTTCTACTCAGGGGGCTTTTTCTACAGGGGGGACTCTTTTACACGGGGGGTTTTTCTACACAGGTTTTTGGGATGGAGGTTTTTAGGCTAAGAGTTTTGTTAGAAGGTTTAGGGAAGGTTTTCGGAAATGCAAGAGGTTTCTTTTTAGTTGTTGTTCATGTTGTTTAGTGTTATCAGTTGGTACAGAATATTTAACGTGCTGCAAATCTTTCAACCCAGAAGCTTTGTTAAAGATGGCTAGAGTTGAATAAACTTTTTTCTGGATTCAAGCTGGATGGACTCTCCTGCTGATTTGGACTCCTCTTTTCATCATTTTTTTATGGGTAAATGTCTTAGAATTAGGAGACCTAGAATGAGAAATTATGCAGTAGAAATGGGGGTCCTCCCCCTCCTTATATTAAAGTAACAGAATCAACAAGTAACAAGCGAGCCCTAAAATTAGATTCAACAGGGTAACACACATTTCAACAGGAGTGTGTGAAGGTGGACTAGTTCTTGGTCTTACACATACAAATGGATATGGATAATACCCCCTCAGATTTTCAACACATGGTTTCTGTTATATTTTTGTTGCTTATGTGCTGGGGTGTTTTTTTCCAAATCCCAAACTGTGCCGGGCCAAACAGAGATGAGATTCAACTTTGTCGTCACACATATACAAGTATAGAGTAACAAAAAGAGGTTTGGCATCTCACCAGAAGTGCAATAAGCAGGAGTGCAATTATCAATTGTATTTTCATGATTTAAGTTATTAACAAATGCTCGAGTGCAGTGATTCCAACCTGTGGGCAGTGGCCCCCTAGTGGGCCGTGAAGGCATTGCAAGTGGGCCGCCAAATAATTTCCAAAAAGTACGATTTTTACGTGTGTGACTGTGTGGGGATGTATATAGACATAAAGATAAAAAAAACAATGTTTTAAATGTGAAGAAAAAGCAGGAAAAACAGTGTAACTGTTTTGTTTTTTCTTTTTTTTTTTACCAAAGTTAGGGCGAGCAAACAGGGGTTTTCAGAAAATTTTCAAGGAGGACAATAAAGGTGATGTTGATAAACTTCTCTCTTCTTTCCTGCTCTGTTAATGAATGTTGCTGGTTATGAAACTTGAAAATCTGACAGTTACACCAGTTTTTTTTTTTTTTCAGGTTTTGGGTTGGACGAATTGTACATAAATGCATTTTAAAGATAGTGTTATTTTTCTTTTTTTGCCCCAGCAGGTTTGGTATCTTGAGGGTTAAACATGTTCAAATATTAATGTACATATAAAAAAGTGCCCAAAAAGGCATGATATGGCCTCTGTATTTATGGGATCAGAGTTGGGCTGCGAAAATGTTTGAGACTTAAAAGTTGGACCCGAGCTAGAAAAGGTTGAGAACCACTGCTCTAGTGAATAAAGATTATATTTTACAGGTATTATATTATATACAGAATAAAGTGCAGTGAATTTACTATGCGTAAGCCGTATGGGTATATATAAAATACTTATGTATGTTAATGATATAAGGATAAAAACTATACAGATTATGGACATATTACACAGATTGGTAGCTTAATGAGGAGATATGAACTGCAAAGGCTGAATTGAAGTGAGACGGTCTGGTCTACAGAACATTTCCTGTTTGTGTCACAGCCCCGCCCTCGGTGCTTAGCAGCTATTGAGTGCAGAAGTGGAAATGGAACCTGAAATTTTAATAACATTTTTTTTTTTTTTGTTTGGTTAGAGCTGGAAGTCACTACCAGCGTTGATATGTGATGTACTTATTTAAAATAAAATAAAGAGGGAGAGACGTTGCTCTGTAAAGAAATATAATCTAAAAGGTATTCTGTATGAAAGTAGAAATTTTAGCTGGGTTTCCTCACTTTTTCAACTGTAAATGTTGCTTTCACTTGTAAAGAGGGTCTGAATGATTCTTGAGACATACATGAAAATATACTGTAGGCTGCCTGCATTCAGCTTGAAACCATTTCCTCTCTAATTATCTGTTGTAAATAGTTCCTTTCTAATTCAATATAGAAACCTGTTAAAAAAAAAAAAAAAAAAAAAAAAAAAAAAAAAAAAAAAAAAAAAAAAAAAAAATCATTTGCAATGATAATAATTTAATAATCAAATTTTTACTGATTTAAAAAATCCATCCTAAACGAAAATAGGGAGATAAGTTTAAAAAAAACGAGAGTAAAGAGCCATGATAAACACATTATAAAAAGGTAAAAACATATTTGTGATTTAAATAATGTTTGTAATGTAAACCTGATTGGTAACGGGTGCTTTGTGAAAATTTCTGTTAAGCTTCAGTTAAAACTTCTTCTAACTTTCATCACTGAGTTTGGTGCTGAAAGCTTTTCAACGGCACAGAAACAAACACCTACAACAGAACTCCTCCATCAACTTTCATGTTGACGCGCAATGAACCCTGGGATACGTGGGGCTGTGAAGGATCCACCAAACCTGTCCTTCACTAAACCCCAAAAAGAAGGCCGGATTTGTCGGCTACACCGGCTTCATCGGAGCCTGTGAATTGAAACAACCTTCGACGTAGCGCTGTGATGTAAGCGGTCTACAAATCCAGCCTTCAAAGGATCAGACCCTGAATTGAGCAACAGCTTTTAAACTCAAAGAGCTGGGCGCCAAACCGAGACCCAGCGATAACAGTTTCTAGAGCAGTGATTCCCAACCCGTGGGCCGTGGCCCCCTGGTGGGCAGCGAAGATGTTGCAAGTGGGCCGCCAAATAATTTCCAAAAAAGTGAGACTTTTGTGTATGTTGGGGGGCTGTGATCACATAAAGACAAAAACATACAGAATACTGCTTTAAATGCTGAAACTCAGTCACGATTCATAGGATTTTCATTCTAGAGATACCAAGCCATTTTTGGTTGTTTTTTGCTTCTGTCACTTTTTTTCTCACTGTGGTCTCATTTTTCTCCAAAAAGGGAAGTCCTGCTCCCTTATGGGTTCAGACAAAATTCAAAAGATTTCAGAAGTGTAAATAAATGGTGTATAATCATAATAATAATTTTTTAAAAGTAAGTGGGTTATTTTGCTCCCACCAGTGGGTTTGGTATCCCAAGGGTTAAACATTTTTTTAATATTTATATATATATATTTAAAAAAGTGCCCAGAGAAGGCATCATATGACTCCCATATTTAAGGGGTGAGAGGTGGGCCGTGACAAATATTTGAGACTTAAAAATGGGCCCTAAGTTGGAAAAGGTTGGGAACCACTGTTCTAGAGGGTTTGGTGCTTGAGAAACACTCGAGACTTGGGGGGGCCCGAGGAAGCTCAGGGAAGCACTGGAAATATTTGGTGTTGCTCACTGCCTCTGAATGTTAAACAATGAGTCAGTGCCAGGAGCAGGAGCCCCAGCACCTTTATAACCTTCCCACAGGTGCTCTGAATGAGGAGCAATCACACACACACACACACACACACACACACACACACCTGAAACTGTTCTGAGATGATCACCTCCCACAATGCCTTTAATATTTGCGATGAGGTATACGTATTATTTTTTCCCTGCTAAAAGTAAAAAAAGCAGACTCAGTCGGTCGCAGGCTTCTGTCTAGTTTGATGAAAATTTCTTAAATCTATTTTAATTATTGAATATAAAAAAAGCTCATGAGTCAAATGTAGGTTGGTGACTTTTATCCAGAGACGGCAGTTTAAAGTCTATTTGTATTAATATTGTAACAGAAAGTTCTTCCCTGAACTTTGTTACCTTTTGTTATCCATCATATGTTCTGTGACTGTTCTTTTTTTGTACTTTTTATTTGATAATGGTTCTTTCAACAGTGCTGCCATGTGGAACTGATTGTTGAAGTGTTTGACCTTTTTGACTCAACTTTATCTCCCATAGAGGAAACTCATGACTACAGACATGTACTTTGTATTTATGGAAATGTAAAGAGAAGTTTGGTTTCACTGGGTTTTGTAATTCTTTAAAACTGCACAGCATCTTGGTGAGCCTCTGGTCTTCTATAAATCCTAGAGATGGTTGTATGTGAAAATCAACAAAATCAGTTGTTTATGAAATACTTAGACCAACAACCATGCCATTTTTAAATTCCTTTGAATCACTTTTCTTCCCCACTCTGTGACCAAAGTTTCCCAATTAAAAACCCAAAAACTCATCTCAGTTGCATCAAAAAGTCCCTTTATTAGAGTAAAATTCTCACAGGGTAATGAACCCAAAATTACAGCCTCGCTGGAGCAACTTGAATAACAAAAAATCAGCCAAAAACCACAGCAAAACTGGAAAAATTGGATTACCAGAGCAGAAATAGAAATACACAACATCAACTGGAGTTTAAAAAACAGGAACAGAGGAACAAACCTGGCAATAATGTATTCACTGCTCATATACATTTGTGCTCAAAAGTTTACATGCCCTGGCAGAGTTTTTGATTGTTTGGCCATTTTTCAGAGAATATGTTAGATAACACAAAAACTTTCTGTCACTGATGGTTAGTGGGTAAGTGACACCTTTTATTTACAAACAACTGTGCTTACACTTTTTATATCATAATGACAACAGGAATTTCTAAAATGACCCTGATCATTTTTTAAGGATGTGTGAGCTACAAAGGCTCCGGAACTCAGTCAAAACTGATGGTGAGATGAAAGCAGCATGTTATCAGAAAATACTGGATGAAATTTCACACTCACCAGCCCAGAAACTGCACATGGGACGTACTTGGACGTTCCAACATGACAATGATCCAAAACACAAGGCCGAGTCCACCTGCAATTGGCTACAGCAGAATAAAGGGAAGGTTCTGGAGTGGCCATCTCAGTCTCCTGACCTTAATATCGTAGAGTCACTCTGGGGAGACCTCAAACATGCAGCTCATGCAAGACATCCCAAAATATCATAGGAACTGGAGGCTTTTAGCCAAGAAGAATGGGCAGTTTTATCATTTAGGAAAATAAAGACCCTCATCCACAATGACCGCAAAAGACTTCAAACTGTCATTAATGTTAAAAACAGCAATATAAGGTAAGGTGGGGTATGTAATTTTTGATAAGAGTCAATTTTGAAGTTTCCATTGTCATTATGATTTAAAATAGTAAACATAGGTTGTTTGTAAATTAATGGCTTCACCCAACCACTAACCATGGGTGATAGAAAGGTTTTGTGATGTCATTCATATTCTCTGAGAAAAGGCCAAGAAATCTTAAATTATGCTAGGGTGTGTAAACTTGTGAGCACAACTGTATATGGTTTAATCAGTAAGCTCACAAACCCAGAGAGTTCCTGTTGTCAGGTATGTAATTTGGCACCAACAGTACTTCAGGACTGTATCAGAGGTTAACAGCGACTCACCTGTATCTTCAGTCTGCCTCACTCACTATCCAGAGTTCCTGCCTCACTGAACACCACTGTTTTACTCACTTTCTCCAATTTTCACAAAAAAGTCAGAAAACCAGAAAACCTGAAGGAAACTTTTCAACTTTCGCTGGTTTCTATTTCGAAACCACTCAATCCATAGTGTGCAGGATACATTTACCTTATCGGAAAGCACTGTGTTAGCTGGAGTGTCTGAGCTGATATAAGAAACTCTACTGACATTACCATGTCAGCAAGTTCTCATTTGTTGTCGAAAATTATGTTGAACTAAGATGCAAAAGTACTCAAAAATTTTTACATATACTAAAGTTGGGAATAACAACTTCTTCCGCTATCTACAAGTGAGGTATTACATATGAGAGCATTCAAAAGATTTCAAAACCAAACTAAATCATAGATGATTGTCTTCAACTCTCCCCTGATGAAAATACACTGGTATCCCACATTTACAACATCGTGTCATCTGTTTGCACCCTTCTTCTGATGCTTTCAAGTCTAAATGGGAAGAGGAACTTGGTGTAGCAATTCCAGCTGATATATGAAAAAAAAAGCCTTGAAAATATAGATACATGTTCAGATAATGCAAGACATTGTCTTATACAATTCAAAATTTTACACAAGCTTCATGACTTGAAGGCGAAACTGCAATATATTGTGCCTGCTCTTTTGCCTGCCCACCACATGGACACATTGGGACCCACTGTGCCAGCAGTTAAAAATGTAGTTATGGACACAGAGGTGTTGCTGGAGCTTGGGTATTTCTTACTGAGTTTCCGTAGTGTCTGTTATGCTTATCAACACTTCACCTTTATTTTTTTTCGTTAAGAGCTGTATGGGTACCTAACAAGCTTGCGGCCATGCATGTTTGTAGGCTTGACTACATATGTGCACATAAGTTAATGGGTAGGTACAAGTATGTGTATGTCATTGTCAATCGCTTTAAAACCTCAGTTGTGTCCACTTCAATTTGAATTTTGAGTGATATTTCACAAGGTGTAGCTGGATTGTGCAATAATGTGATGGTGCTTTCTCTCTTGTGTCTTGTGCAATATGAGTGGGTGATCAATTGTGTGTTTTTCTGTTTATCTGTGTAGGTCTTGGGGTGCAAGACAAATTTTCCTAAGGGGATAATAAAGTGTATCATACTTGTATTTGTATTTCAACACTGAGTACACTATTATGTTTGTGTATTGTATGAGTGTGTATGAGTATATTTGCAGATAAATTTCTGTAATTGTACACTTCTTTTAGTATCTTCATGAAGACAGAAGAGGACTGAGCTGGGTTTGAAGGTGAAGTATGCAGGAATTTTCGATAGGTTTAGTTTCTCTGTTTAAAAACAGCATCCAAACTGGTCTTCTCCTCCGTGGCTCAGTGTCAGCAGCTGCACATGCTCACTACCCCCAGCCATTGCTAATATCATGGCTATCAGGCGCAGCTTCGTAAACACAACATAGACAGTAAACAGCAGCCCTGCCAGCACCTGCAGCATTGTGTGAGAGAAACTCAAGAGCCGTGCACCTGACTTCCTGCAGGTAAATGAGATACATTACGGATGTAGAATCATTCTTTCTCTGTGCTACAGTCGCTATCTTAGCCGCTCAGGATAACTTCTCCTACTACCTATCAACAACACACACATGCACACTGGGCACGCTGTGATTGGCTGGTCATCACTCAAAACAACTCCCACTTTCTGCCCAGAAGCGTCCTGAGTCCAGATTAATATTAACAAAACAGAGGCGGATGGGGGTATATAAGGGGGTGAGACACACACAGACACTGACACACACGTACAAAGGCTCAGAGATGACAATTGAGCAGGATTATCCCTGCAAAAACTAAATTTTTATTTTTCATGAAAATAATGCATACCCTATCTTTAAAAGAATCAGAATCAGAAAACTTTATTGATCCCCTAAGGGAAATTGATTTTTTGGTATACAGTTACTCCCATTCAGAAAGTGTTAGAAATATAACAAAGTACAAGTATAAGCATAAGTGTCTTACCCAAAAATCTATGCATAAAGATATAAAATAACATAAAATATAGAATAGAATATTAAGTATGTACTGTCTACTTAAAATGTGTGGGGTCTATACATGATGAGATATGTATGGAATATTGCACAGTACTGACATAAATAAATAATAAATTATGGATTTTGCACAGAGTACTGACATGATAATAATAATTTAATTTTTCCACTTGTTATCATTTAATTTAAATGGTTGGGTGGGGTGAGAAAATGTTTAGTATCTATGTATAAAAAACATGTATTTTTTTCTCTATACTTTTGTAATGCACCTTTATAAGAAAAAAAAAAGTTGAAACATAATAATAGCCACTCTTTGAAACTTTTAAACTTTCGGCTGATGAAAAGAAATTCAAACAATCAGCAAACATTTGCAGCCTGAGTTCACCTGTGATGTAATGTTTCTTACATAACTGATGATTAATCTCTTCTAATGCTTTATTTGTCACTTTGTTGATTTTGTCATAATATGAGCTGCTGTTGTGCCTCAATTCATCTTGACAGGGATCAATAACGGTCCACTACTCCTAATGAGCTTGTCGGGGATTACTCTCATGTTGTTTTGTGGGATATTTGCCTAAAGCTGGCCCAGATAAAAGACATGCAGCAGGGCTTGACTTTCTAACACCCATTTTCTTTCAGCTTCTTCCCCTCTTCTTTGTGACTTCTCTGTGGTGTTTCCGCTTCACTGTGGCCCTTTTTACCTGATCCAAAGTCGGGCTAATCAGTTAGACCCACGAGGACTTTCTCCAGCAATACATTTAATAACATTTTGAAGTGTTACTCCAGCCTTTAGCTTATCTGGATTTTCAGATGAGCTCTTTGTGTAAAAAATTACCCTCCAGACCCTCACTCTCTGCGTGACCTTCTTTTAAAGCCAGTGCTTCGTATTATTCCACTCTTTCGATCGAACCATCAGAATGACTCATAAAGTCTTCTTTCACAACTTTTTACTACATTGCTCCTCCGCCTTCGCCCAGCTCCCAAGGCTACGCTCTGCCCGCTGAAAGCTCCAGAGCATTAACACAAACAAGAGTTGGACTCAGGGGGACGGGCGTTGATGTGCTTTCCTTTTTCCCGAGCCAAAACATTCCTGTTTCCAACAAGAGAGACAGACACAAAGGAAGCCTGGTAAAAGTCGGAGCAAAAGCCTGCGTTTAAGGGCTCCTACGTGGACAAGTAGGATTTGAAAAGAGGAAGGAAGTCGGAGAGAGAAATCAAAGCATGAAAGAAGGAGAGAAAGGAGGGGGGATTAAGTAAATGGCTCTTTTATATGCCTTGTGTTTGACTAGAATGGAAAGTTACTCCAGATAAATAAGTTTCCCAGTAACATACACTCTATTTGTATTCACTCCCTGCAGAGAGCAGACATGGGGTCAGGAGCAATCAGTTTGCCGTAGGCTCATAAAAAAAAGGGTTCAACATCTGAGTTCAGCATCTTTCAATTTCCAACACTCTTTGCATGCTTGTGTCTCAGTCTGCCATTAATTGCAAACCATCCACCCACAACAATGAGTTTGTGCTGGAGACTGAAGCTGAAATGAAAGGAAATCCTCTGTGAGACTGACAATAAAGCGACAGCAGAAATGAACCAGGTGGAGTTTAGGTCTACACTGTGTAGTGGTGACTTACCTGTATTATCACAATATGAAAAGATATAAAAAGATGAGAAATAAGTCAGCCTATTGTACGATGACAGCCAAAAAAAACACAGTGAGTGTGTTTGTGCTGAGGCCAACAGATGATACACTCTAACATGGTGAGTCTACGGTGTTTTAGAGATATTTAACACTAAATGAATTAATCTCATATTTAAATTTGGTCGCTTTGGTGACCTGCTGTGGGGCTGGATTTCCTCCTACAAATAAATCCACTAAGAGGAATTTGCAGTGACTTAAAAGTCACTTCAAACTTGAACTTTTTCAAGGTTTCAAGCAACTTTATTGTCATGCCAGCTCACGTTTGCATCTTAGTGCCAGGAAATAAGTACTCAGGTCAGGGTTTATGAAACTCAAATAAATAATAATAAAACTGTTAGAGAGTATAGCAAAATGGTAGAAAAAACGTAAAAGGACTATGAATAGAAAGAGCTATCTAAATTAAACATTAAGTACAAAGAAAAAAAAAACATCAGGTAAAATAAACACAATAAATAGAAAAAGAGAATTAGAAAAGCCTCAGTAATTAATAAGTGAACTGTAAGAGAGTATAGCAAAATGTTAAAAAGATGATTTAAAAAATATTAAGAATAGAAAATAGAAATTTAAATAATGTATTAATTTAAATGCCAATTAAAATATACACATGACATATAAACAGAACATAAGAGGAGTCAAAATAGTTAATAATAAGTACACAGTAAGAAAGTATGAAAATAGTAAAATGGTAAAAATATTAAGATACAAAGAATAGAGAGAACAATCTAAATGTAACATTAAGTGAAAAAAAATCAAGTAAAATATACCTATTAAATAGAAAAAGAGAATAAGAAAAGCCAAAGTAAATAATAAGTTAACTGTAAAATAGGATACCAATATGGTTAAAAAAATAAAAATAAATAAATAACAATAGAAAGAAAATTTAAATTAAATATTAAGTGAAATATCAAGTTAACTATACAAATTAAACAGAAACAGAAAATTAGAAAAGTCAAACTAATCAATAATAAGTACCCAGTAAGAAAGTATAGCAAAATGGTAAAAATATAAAGTTACAAAGAATAGAAAAAGCAATCTACATTTAAATTGAAGTAAAACATCAAGTGAAATACACACAGTAAATGGAAGCATTGAAAATTAGAAGCCGAAGTAAGTTCAGTTTTTGGGTATTAAGTTCTTGTGCAAAATTTAAAGTTTTAAAGTCTAATTTTTTTTTTCGTGGTCAATATTCTGGGTGAAGGATCAGCTTGTAAAAAACTCTCCTCCTCCGTGGCTCAGTGTCAGCGGCAGCGCATGCTCACTGCCTCAGACCATAGCTAATAGCATGGCTAACAGTTGTAGCTTTGTGAAAACACCACAGACTGAAAAAAACAGCCCAGTGAGCACCCTCTGCATCCCATGGGAGAAACTCAAGAGCCCAGCACCTGACATCATGTAGGTAAATGAGGTACACTGCAGGTATAAAATCATTCTTTCTCTGTGTTACGGCTGCTAAGGATAGCTACTCACACCCCCTTTCATCGACACACAAAGTCTGAATGCGCTGTGATTGGCTGGTCATCTCCCATAACAACTCCTACTCACTGCCCAGAAATGTCAAATCAACCAAAACATCAACAAAACAGCAGAGAAGGAGGTGAGGCAGACACAGACACAGGCACTGACACACAGGTATAGAGGCCCAGAGATGATGATTGGGCTAGTTCTGTAAAAGGTGACATATCATTTGAAACAAAATCCTGCATACTCTGCCTTTAATGACCAGTGATCAAAATATCAATCAGGGTACTTAACCCTGCTTCTCTGACATGGCAATAAACAAAAACCCAATGGAAAACAGTTTTGAATTGTGTTCATTTTTTTAATGCCCATCTCTCTGAAGGAATGTGGACTGTTTCTTACATAAAAATTTCTAAACCTCGCTCTGACATCTACCAGGAGAAAGGAACTAATAAAAACATTCCTATAACCAAGCATTTCTAAAAGAATACTAAATCAAACCAGAAAAGTCATTTGAAAAACGAATCAATCCTTCAACATTGGCTGTATCCGCACCAGCATATTTGCACAAAAGCACTTTGAATGTCCTTTATTCCTAAATGGTTTGCTCAATCTGAAAAATTCCAATGGATTGTGAAAGCTGAAATGTTGCTCTTTCAGTCAGTTTGTGGTTATTGAGGGAATTTCACTCACGCATCTAAGGAAGCCCGGCTAATACACACACTTTGAAGCTGATGAATAATAGGAAAGTACAGAGAAACACAGTAGATTTTTTCCAAAAATCCCAAAAGAAGAGTCAAAAATACCTCCACTGAGGTTTCTGCATGACTCAGAGATAAAAATAGAGCAGCTGAGGGAGCAATTTCATGTGGGGAAAAAAAGTTCATGATGAATGAAGCTCTCTCTATCCAGTTTTTTATTTGATATACATGATTGGATCTGTAGATTGATGCTTGTGTTGTGTAGTGACACTGTGAACCAAGTCTCATCTGAACAATATGTGTCTAATTCAATGTTTACAGTATGTAGTAACCTTTATGAACAGAGGACTGTGTTATGTTTGTGTGTTCGAGCAGCTTGTAATATGGCACATGTATGGTTGTTTTAGAATAGAGTGACAAGTCTTCTTTGTGCTGTGTGAGCATCATTTGTTGCTTGTTTTTTTGTGCTAAATTTTATAATGTGTCTTGCCTTGTTAGTACTGTACAAAATGTGTGACCAGCTGATTATCTTTCTCCTCTACTTTCATTTTCAGTCTTTGTCTCAAGATGAGGAGCAGCCATCCTCAAGTGGCTTGGGATTCATATAATTCAACATGTAAGTTGATCCTGTAAAATTGGTTTTCTTTGTTTGATTGCAGTGTTTGTCTTTACTAAACCTCTAAAATCCAATCATATGTTTGTGATTTTCTTCAGTTAAAAATCCTCCTTGCGAATGGTCTCGGATATCCAGCGGTTGTCGTGGTTACCTAAATGCACAAGTCATCATCTACTTCAGTCATAGGATTCATCACACATCAACATCCTTAAGATATTTGAAGTGCTATTAGGTCTGGTCTCACATCGACTGCAGGAAGAATGATGTCACTGACATAAAAATGTGTGTAAATAGAATTTACAGCTGTGCTCAAAAGTTAACATGCCCTGGCAGAATTTATGATTTCTTGGCCATTTTTCAGAGAATATGAATGATAACACAAAAACTTTTCTCTCACTCATCGTTAGTGGATGAAAACCTTGACTCACTGAAGGTTCTGGAGTGGCCATCTCAGTGTCCTGACATCAATATCATTGAGCCACTCGGGGGAGACCTCAAACATGCAGGTCATTCAAGACAACCCAACTTTTTACTCTTATATGATATACAGTATATTGGAAATAACCCCCAGTTATTGAAAATAACAAGTATTTTGGAAAAAATGGCCAAAGCACCCACTCACAGGACTTTTTCTTACCTTTTTATAGAAAAAAAATAAAAGTTCAGGTCAGCATTTGGGGACTCAAGTCTTAAATGACTTCAACTTAACTCAAATAAAAAATAAAAAATAATGATAATAAAAAATAATAATAATAAAATATATAAAAGAAAATGAATAATAATAATAATAATAATAATAATAATAATAATAATAATAATAATAAAAACTAAAAAGAAATGCAAAACTATGACAACCTTGGTGACAATGTTCAGACCACCCCTAGACAGCAAAAAGGACACATCACCTCCATGACATTGGAGCTAAATTCATGACTCTTGTCCACAAATTCACACTGCAATCTAAATATTTGGTCATGATTAGTCATGGTAAAAGTTTATACATACATTGATTGCAGGGGAAAAATGTAGAGAAGGAAGAAGTGGATCACAGCCATGCAACCAAAAAATTAAAAGCAGTTACATTTGCCCTACTTGCTCCCAGCTAATGGTCTCTGCTATCCAGTGGTTGTCGTGGTTACCTAAATGCATTAATCATCATCTACTTCAGTCATAGGATTCATCACGCATCAACATCATAAAGATATTTGAAGTGCTTTTAGGTCTGGTCTCACATCGACTGCAGGAAGAATGATGTCACTGACACAAAAAATACATGAGTGAAAACAAACAACTTACAGTTGTACTCAGAAGTTTACGTACCCCAGCAGAATTTATGATTTCTTGGCCATTTTTACTGTGACACACTGGAGTGGATCACTGAGGTTTTGGGGATGTGTGAGCTTCTAAGGCTCAGGAAAATTGGTACAAACTGATAGAAGGATAAATGCAGCATGTTATCAGCTGCACATGAGGCGTACTTGGACGTTCCAACGTGACAATGATCCAAAACACAAGGCTAAGGCGACCTGCCATCGGCTACAGCAAAATAAACTGCAGGTTCTGGAGTGGCCATCTCAGTCTCCTGACCTTGATATCATTGAGCCACTCTGGGGAGACTTATGGTCTTCTATAGACTCGTGGTTTAAAGAGGGTCATTACCCTTTCATTAAATATTTGTGGTGCAGTAATAAACCCAGAGTCTAATATAAGAAACAATGTTCTTGGATTCAAAGGGAGCCTGGAAGTTCAGGATTTGTTTAATTGCTATGTCTCAAAAGGGTGGTGAAAAGATTACTATTATTCGATAGATTGATTATTAATTGATTTGATCTATGCTTTGGTCAAGAATGGATTGTTGATCAAATTCAAAATAGTTGATGAAATTTAATTTTTTTGAAAAATTGATTAAATCCTAAAACCACATGTAATGTAATTCACAACAGAGGATAGTCTTTTACTGCACATATACAGTGGTGCTCATAAGTTTATGTACCCTGGCAGAACTTATGATTTACTGGCTATTTTCAGAGAATATGAACGATGACAAAAAAAACTTTTCTTTCACTCATGACTGGTATTTGGACTGAAAACATTTCTTAACAAACAACAGTGTTAACAGAAAAAAATATATACAAAACACTAATAAAAATAACGTTTAAATCTCAAGGGGAGCTTTATACACAAACGGCTCCTCTTGGCAAAGTAAAATGTGTCCTGCAAAATACGGCAGCCAGACCGCAATTCTGTTGTCGTGATGCTGAACAGGACAAGGGGGGATAAAAAAAAAATACAAAACACTAATAAAAATAACATTTAAATCTCAAGGGGAGCTTTATACACAAACGGCTCCTCTTGGCAAAGTAAAATGTGTTCTGCAAAATACGGCAGCCAGACCGCAATTCTGTTGTCGTGATGCTGAACAGGACAAGGGGGGATAAAAAAATTAAAAAAAAAAAAAAAAAAAAAAAAAAAAACTGTTTTAAATCACAATGACAACAGAAGCTTTCAAAACAACCAAAGCAATGTCCACCTGCAATTGGCTACAGCAGAATAAAATAAAGGTTCTGGAGTGGCCATCTCAGTCTCCTGACCTTAATATTATTGAGTCACTCTGGGGACATCTCAAACCTGCAGTTCATGCGAGACAACCCAATAATTAGCAGGAACTGGAGGCTTTTTGCCAAGAAGAATGGGCAGTTTTACCATCTGAAATAATAAAGAACCTCATCCACAACGAGCACAAAAGACTTCAAGCCGTCATTGATGTTAAAGGGGACAATACAAAGTATTAAAAGCTGGGGTATGAAAACTTTTGATCAGGGTAATTTTGGTACTTTGTCATATGATTTAAAAAGTGTATACACAGTTGTTTTTTGATAAATGGCTTCACCAAAATTCTAACCATGAGTGAAAGGAAACTTTTTTTGTGATCATTCATATTCTGCAGGAAAAGGCCAAGAAATCATTAATTCTGCTTGAGTATGTGAACTTTTGAACACAAGTGTATGAAGTGGAGTGGTTAGATGTACCTCAGCGCGAACACAGGTCTGAGTAAACCACTCTGCACAAAAGCAGTGACGCAAAAGTGACTCACAGTGGTGTTCTGAAGTGCATCTTTGCCTAATGTTAGCTCAGTTACTTCCGCTGCCCGCTGTAACCATGTAGTTACAAGTGGTCAATAACAAGATTCATCTTACACACACCAAAAATAAATTCAAATAAGATAGGAGTGAGATAGTGATAACATCCACCAAGGACAGAGAGCTCTTCTTTCCCTGTTACTTCACCATTTCCTCTCCCTCTGTATTGCTTTGTATTTTTCTACTGTTAATGCTCAATTACTCACTTTTCAATGGCACATTTGGAGCCATCTCTTAATCTTTACTGTTCTCTCCTTAATTTGCTTAATGCAAATATAAAAGCCACAAATTGATGTTTTCTGCTCATAAAGCTAATAGGCTAATAAAGAAACTGTCGAGGCTTTTAGGAGCTTGAAATGTTGGCGAACAACAAAGAAAAAGAAGGATTTCTCTGCATTGATTGCACCACACAGTGACTTCATTCATACGGTGTAGGAAATGAGCATATTTCACACACAAAGGCCGCTCTTCACCAGACTCATTACTTTCTTCAGAGCTGTGTTCTGCTTTCCTGGAAACCCTTCTCCTCCGTTTTTGAACATCCTGCTGGGGTGAAACGACTCCTCCATAAAGAGCTTTGATTGGACACATAATCTGATGTGCTGCTAATATTTAGAGCAGAGATGGAATGCAGCTGCTGTTGATGCAGCATTCAAAACAGAATTACACCATTAACTTCCATTCATCAGTCCAGCCTTTTTTCATCAGTTTCCTTAAGGAGAACAGCAGCAGAGAGGAGGGGGGGGGCTCAGCTTTATGGAGCCATCATGATGCTCCTGCTCACGTTTTCAGCTCTTGTCTCAACATGAGCCATGAGAAGGGGGAAAGTTTGGGAAAGTCAGGTAGAGAACCAGATCCACATTTGAAGAACGGAATAAGTAACTGCTTTAAAAGCTTTCCTACCAAGGCTGAAATATTAATATTTGCTGCTCAGGAACATTACCAGTATCCTCGAAGTAGGACTGCAATAATAATTAATGAACCTTTTTTTCAGACTACTGGGCTGGATGTTCAAAGTGCCTGTGACCTTCAGGCAGAGAGCGACGCTGTTTGCTGTTTAAGTCTGGAAACCAGGGATGAAAAAATATGGTATGATTTTCATATTGAGGGATCATCGTCATGATTTGTTTGCATCAAATGACTCATACATGAAACTGAGAAAGCAACGTCACTCACTCCATATGATACCACACCACTCTGTAAACCCTGTACTCAGGCTGTTTTTCTTCTTCTGGGGGAGATATTTTTAAAGGCAGATGAATGAAAACCATCAAGAATAAGATGTTATACAATCCATAAAGTTTTGTAATAATGGAAACTTTGTTGTTGTTGTTGTTTTTTTCCTTTTAGATTGCCAAATTTTAGAACACTTCCTCCTGCAAAGAGGATTTAAGTTTTACTGAACAAAAGCCACTGTTGTAAAAAGTCTTCATTACAAGATAATGAGACACTTAAAAAGTTAGATTCCTCAAAACAGATGCTTCATAACTTCAAAATGGTTTGAATTTTTCACTCATGGTGGAAGAATAAAAAAAAAAATCCACTCTGCACTTTTAGATACTTCAGTCACTTTTCAGGTACCTGCTTTTGTGTTGTGGTGTAGTAAAAATGTTTTCATCCTCAGGAATCCTGTCAAGCTGCTTTTAATACAAGTGCTTTAACCCAAAAGCTGACTGTTGGCTTCATGATCATAAATGATAATAATAATAATAATAATAATAATAATAATAATAATAATAATAATAATAATAATAATTGAGGTCTCCCCCCACTGGATCGATGATATCAAGGTCAGGAGACTGAGATGGCCACTCTAAAACCTTCACTTTCCTCTGCTGTAGCCAATAGCAGGTTGATTTGGCCTTGTGTTTTGGATCATTGTCATGTTGAAACGTCCAAGTTTAGTTTAGTTTAGTTTAGTTTAGTTTATTCACACACATCAACCATGGCTAACACTGACACACACACATGCATACATATACATATACACATACATATACATATACATATAAATATGTACAATAGATTTCACAGTGGATGTGTGGAAATGGTGACCCCAAAGAAGCTATTTAAAGCTTGTAACAGGGGGCCCGTTTTCCCACAAATAACGTCTCATAAGTATGTCTCATGTGCAGGTTCTGGGCTGATGAGTGTAAATTTTCCTCCAGTATTTTCTGATAACATGCTTCATTCATCCTTCCATCTGTGATCCATCTCCGTGTTTCACAGTAGGAATGGTGTAACTTTCATCAAAAGCCTTGTTGACTCTTCTCCAAATGTTACATGAATGATTGTGGCCAAAAAGTTCAATTTTGGTCTCGAATTTGGCAAATTGTCAGCGGGATATTTTGTGACATTTATGTAGAAATGACTTTCTCCTGGCAACCCGACCATGCAGCATGTTTCTTCAAGTGTCTCCTTATTGTGGATCTTGAAACATCCACCCCAATTTTCTTTCAGAGAGTCCTGTATTTCATCTGAAGTTATTTGAGGGATTTTCTTTGCATCTGGAACAATTTTCCTTGCAGTTGGAGCTGAAATTTTTTGTTGGTCTGCCTGACCGTGGTTTGGTTTCAGTGCTTCTCAGCATCCTCAATTCCTTGGATATCTTTTTAAATCCTTTTCCTTTTTTTATACAGTTGGATTACCTTTTCTCGCAGATCCTTTGGCAATTCTTTTGCTTTCACCATGACACAGAAACCAGAAACTTTAACACAGCACTGAGTGAAAGAAGCATGTGTCTGTCAGGGGCCCAGAAACTCTCGGAGCTTTTATACACACACACTGATTACAAGCTAACAGATCACAGGTGAGGATGGTTTCCTTTAGTAGACATTCAAACACATTTGTGTCCAATTTTGTGCATTTATCAGGCCAAAATCACCAGGCGGTGTAAACTTTTGAACAGGGTCATTTTTGACGTTTCTGTTGACATTATGGTTTCAAAAGAGTAAACTATATATTTTTTTCAAATAAATGTCTTCACCCAACCACTAACCATGAGTGATAGAAGAATTTTGTTGTCATTTATATTTTCTGAGAAAAGGCCAAAAAATCAGAAATTCTGCTGGGGGGTGTAAACATTTGGGCATAACTGTATTTGTGGATATGTGAAATGTACTTTTAACCATTGAAATTGAATTACAGACATCTCCATTGCATATGCAGTCCAACTTTTAAATGTTGAACTCACTTGCCATACTATTCCACATATTAAAACATGCTGAGCTACAGTATGTGGCTAATAAAGATGACTTCATGAATGTTAAGTCCCCGTGCCGACAGAAACGTGA
This sequence comes from Thalassoma bifasciatum, assembly GCA_008086565.1. Taxonomy (NCBI): domain Eukaryota; kingdom Metazoa; phylum Chordata; class Actinopteri; order Labriformes; family Labridae; genus Thalassoma; species Thalassoma bifasciatum. The sequence goes on from RPOG01001885.1 coordinate 88,308, forward strand.
TGTGTTGGCCATGTAGCAGCAGTGGGGCTGAAATACCCAATCCTAATAGGAGTGGCAGATTGACTGTTTAGCTCTCTTTACCCTTTTTATAAAGCCATAGATTGCAGAGTGGAGCCATCACCAAAACCACAACTCTGTCCTATAAATCCAGGAGCCAACAGTCTGTCTGTTTGGCCATAAATATGCATAGTCAACTCAATTACTCAACGTGTTATACGCACAGCCGTCGTGACCATAGATTATTCTGAAAACCCTTTCAGAAACAAGAACATGATTTATTTGACTCAGGTGGAGGAAACTGTGGTGTAAGGGCCACTGTGGCAGACTGTTCAGGGAGGGATTTCCTTATGGTGAAGAGGTGGTTGTGTTTATGTGGTGATGGGGCTGCAAACTGCACTGGACCCACCAACATGTAGTGGAGTAATTTGATAGAATTTCTCTCACCAAGTTCACTGAGGGAAGCATTGGTATAGAAATCCCCAGGAGCACATGCCCCTTGGTGAAACAGATGTGTCCTACTATCCAGTCCAGGATACTTCAAGTAATTATGGCCAATTCATCACAGCTGATAAAAAAGCAGCTTTTCAAAGAACAGGACTGTAATACTGAATGAGAGTCAGGGTTTTTTTTTGTTTTTGTTTTTTTTTCCAGCCTTTAGCCTGGAGAGAGTGTGCTAAGTAAAACTCGATAGGTTTCACTCCCTCCCCTCTGCTTTTCAGCGTGTGAGCTCTCAAGATATTTTACATTTCTAATCCAACCGCCTGTTTGAAAAGAAATGTGCATACTACACTAGCAGTACATACTGATTGGCAGTTTCAAGTCTATTTGTATTAATACTGTAACAGAAAGTTCTTCCCTGAACTTTGTTACCTTTTGTTATCCATCATATGTTCTGTGACTGTTTGTTCTTTTTTGTACTTTTTATTTGATAATGGTTCTTTCAACAGTGCTGCTATGTGGAAGTGATTGTGGAAGTGTTTGACCTTTTTGACTCAACTTTATCTCCCATAGAGGAATCTCATGACTACAGACATGTACACTTTGTATTTATGGAATATAAAGAGAACTTTGGCTGTTTTTCGAATTTGCATAATATACAAGTAGTACGTACTGATTTACCCAAAATGCAGAATGAAGTATGTGAATAAATGAGAAAGTTGCAGTATACCAAAGCTACCTGGATGACCTACTGAACCGGGAAAATTTCTCAGTATGCATCGCACCAGTCTACCTGGCATACTGTTTCCAACAATGCAAAGCGCCTGGACGCAGGTCTGAATTGAAAATGATGGAAACCGGAGAAAGCTTGGGTGAAGCAGTGGAACAAATCAAGTGTAAGCCCTAAAACACCTTTTAAGTGGGTATTTAAATTGTTTATATTTTCCTATTAACGTGTTTGAAATCATACCTGCATTATCAGAAACAGTTTTTCCATCATCTCCAAAAATAAAAAGTCAATCCACTCCAGATTATTTTTAATGAATAACATATGGTATAATATTAAAAATCAAATGTGATAAATTTTGCTGCAACATCCACATTTAAACACAAACGTCCTCTGCAGTTATTACAAAAAAACAGAGGACTCCTGTTAAAACCATAGACTGTATAAAACATGGACGTAGTCTCCATGACGTCACCCGTCTGTTACTGCAGCTCTGTTTTGAGGCTAAACGACGGGCGCGGCCATATTGGAAATGGGACGAGTGACGAGTGCCCAAACTCACAGCTATTGGGCCACCGTCAGTCATGTAATCTGAGCTGTGGCTCTGATTGGGTAAGCTCTCGATCCTAATGTCTTCCAAACGGCCGAGTTAGAAAAAAATTCACCCCCCCTCACAGTGTGTGCCGTTAGCAAAATTAGCGATCCAGACGGGAGACAGAGTTTGTACCAGGCTTTAAATACGCTAATTTCGGCTCTGAAAACTACCTTTTTCCCGTCTGCTTGTACAGGACTTCCGGAACTTCTGGAGCCAGCCTCAAGCGGTCACTGGAGGAACAGCAGCTTTATAGCACTTCCACGTTGTCTCATTTTTTCAGACCGGAGGTTGCCACTTGGTTAAAACCAATGCAGTTTAAAGCGCTGGGACCTATAATTATTAGTAATAACTGCAGAGGACGTCTGTGTTTTAATGCTGTTCTGTGATTTTCCAAACCTGAAAATTCCAACCTTTTCTTTCAAACTTTAGAGGTTTCTTTCTGGAGAATTTATTGATTTAATAGTTATTAAGTTGTCCTAATATAACTTAAGAATAACAAATTATAATAAAGTCAAGAACAAAATCCATCAGTTTTATTCTAGCATTTCTCAAACTGAAAACCAGAGTAGCAAACTACAAAACAGACCGAACAGAACTGTCATACTACATACTACGTTCAAATACAGTATGCAGTGTCTACTACATCCTGCATTAGAATGTAGTATGTAGTAGGAGAATTCAAAAACAGACATGTCTTTGTTTTTCCTCCAGATTTCGAAGACTCCAGACATAAATCTTTAACACATTGAGATTGTTTCCCCCTTCTCACTTGCTCCTTCGTCTCACATCAGGGAACAGATGCTAATAGCTGGTGAGAGTGAGACAAACTGCTTATTAGGCATGCTCAAACTCAACTGGAAGACCACCTACCGTCTTGCAATTATTCCGCAGTCTCTGCCTCAAATTACAGCTTAATTGAACTTTTCGCAATCATACCAATCGCAAACTATTCCTGGGGTCAAAGTTCACCGTCTGACGAGGGGCATTGAAACTTAAAGACATCATTAGCGCAGCTCCTCTCATAATTATCCTCTTAGGCTGGTGGCTCGGCTCAGATGTGAGGTCAATTACAAATATACTTATTTGCATGGAGGTGCATGTCACCTGGTGGTGAGACGTTTCAACCTCGGGGACAAATGAATCAGTTATCTACTAGGTGTAGTGGACTACACTCAGGAAAAATATCCTTTTTTCTGCAGAGAGAGAGAGAAAGAGAAGTGTTCAACAGTTGAGAAAAAAACAAGGTACCGTCAACTTGTCCACTTAAAGAAAAATGTGACCGATGAGTGAGAATGTGAGAGAAAAAATTGCCCAAAATTTTATTTTGTAATGTTGGATCTTAAGAGGATTCTAACAAGAGTTCCAAAATGCAAAAAGAGGAAATGGGAGTGAGACGAAAGAAAAATGAGCAATCAAAGCCCCTTAGAATAAAAATAGAAGTCTGAAAACTATGGAACCCCAAAAGAGTCAAAAGTAAAAAAATAAAAACAACATTTTGAAATAAATAGAATTTTGATAAATAACAGATTAATTTGTAATATGGCCACTAAATTGTGAAATAGGGCAATAATATTGTGAAATGTGTTTTATTTATTTTATAATGATTATCTTAACAATTCCATACTTTTTAAAATAATGACTTTTTATTTATTTTCCAAGCTTTTACAAATTAAAAAAAATGATTTTTAAAAAGTCAATTTTTCTTTTTCATATTGTCGTTTTCCACAATGGCCTTTTTATTTCATAACATCGGTCTGTCAATCAAAGCACATGAGGTGGAGCCAGTTTAGCGATTGGCTGATCCTTTAAGGTCAGATGGTTTTCCTAGACATCGGTCATGGCCATGGTCATTAATCTGTTATTCATCAAAACTATATTTATTTCAAAATGATGTATTTATTTTTTTTATTTCGACTCTTTTGGGGTTCCATAGGAAACAGGACTCAGTAATGAAGCGCTCCAACTTGTTTGTCACTTCAAAAATGTGTTTTGGCATGTTTTATGGGAGTGGTGAAGATGCTTTATGTTTGACATCCAACGTCTAGAACTGACATCCAATTTTGTAAACTTCCCTCTCCATCCATCCCATAATGTTCTCAATGTGATTCAGATCAGGGGAACAGGCAGGATATGAAAGAGAGGAGGAAATATGAAATTATAACAATGTGCAATATGTTTTGTTTTTTCTGATACAATGCCCTTTTTTCTACTCACTTTTTTTTAAACATGCCATGATTGATTAAATTATATAAGCAAAATAACAAAGGGGTTGGAATGGATAAGTTTTATCAACTTCATCCTACACCCTTTCGGACAAGGCATAGTTTCCTATGTTGTTACAGAGCTTTATTTTTTATATATTTTTTTTTCTGACAAAGCACATTGTACAACAGATTTACTTTGGTTTATTTTAATCTATTCGAATAAATTAAAGTAAAAAAGAAGAAGAAGAAGAAGTCCTAAAAACACAGACCAGGGCCCTCAGTCATGAAGGACACCCCCTGTAATATCTCCAAATAGCCAGACCCCATTAGACGCCCCTGAACAATCATCAGCTCTGTTGTTCTGTCGAAGGACAAAGCAGATAATGATGCCCCCCCCACTGTGCCGCCTAGAAAACATCTCAAGTAGGATCTCCTTGGCATAACAGTAATGTTAGACGCCATCAGGACTGTCAAGGTTAAATTTTTTCTCCTCAAAGAATCAAAATTTCTTCCACCTTTCAATGTCTCATGATGCTCTCGGTCAAAATCCAAACGAGCATATTAGTGGAAGGAGACGAGGCCTTAGAAGAAGTTTTGGTTCTTAAAGCTAAAGACACCGTCTGATGGTTATTGAGCAGCAGATAATATCACTAACGACTATCATTTGGGTAGAGTATTATCCAGTGTCTTGACAGATAACCAATCAGATCCTTCAGCTTTTCATTTTTTTTTTTTTGGTTCTACCACTTGACTTTTTTGTTCCATAACCCTCAGGATCTTTGAAGAAATTCACGTCTATCTTACTGGGTCCAACCTCAGCAATGATGGTGTCGTGTTGTTATAGACTGTGATTTTGCGGTGACCATGTTCAAAGAGAGAAAGCTGTTTAACCTTTACCATCAGGAGATCATGACAGTGTAAATACCTGACAGAAAATGATGCTGAAACCACATTTTTGTGCAGATCTCGTCTTTTAAAGACTGTGGTCTTTAACTTCTAAACAGCTTATGAACACACACTACTTCACATTAATTGTTTGCAATACATTGCTTCTTTTTTTGCATTTTGAAACACTACTTAAAAACTTTTTTCAGATCCAACCGTTCTAAAAGTAACTTCTTTCACTTTCCAAACTGGTCTTTTCAGGGGAGTATGCGTTATCGACACTGAGTGTAAATACATCTCAGGGTCAAGGGCTCAGGCTTCACACTTCTCTGAATATGTGGTTTCCGTTGCTTCCTTCTAATTTTGCAGTGAGCTGACATCTTCACAGATTTCTTTATACAGCCATCTGCTCCAGGCACAAAGCCCATGAAGTGCAGGGATCCCGCCATCACTTCCTCCTGTATTTTCAAACTGCTTTCTGACTGCTCAGAGACACATTTCACACAGGATGTAGACACTGTACGGCCTTGGATGTTTGTGGAGAGCTGAGTCACAGCGGTATTGTTTCCTAACAAAGGTACCCAGTGACACATTTCCCAGATATTTCAGAAACCAACCAAAATGCACTTGTGCTGTTCTCACTTCTGACTCTCAACCTCTGCTGCACCTTTAGATGTCTGATTTATTGAAGTTTAATAAAAAGATCATGTCAGATCTTCTGAAAAGTAGCTCAAGTGGCCGAGTGAGAGCTCTATTGGTGAAGTTTGGCCTTAGGAGATAAGTTATCTAACTTTTTTTTTTAAGACCATTTATTTTTTACATCTGTTTTGTCCTCATAACAAATTCTGGGGCAAGATTTAAACAGTCAGTCCATTCCCCTCAAACCTCTGAGATCAACAAGGTTACTTTTCAGCTGTTGTTAAGTTTCCTGTACTAACGCAGCCCTCAAAAACCCAACCAATGTTTAGAATTGGGCCCAATTCCAATTCCTTTCTTAACCCTTAATCTTAACCCTCAAGCTCAACCCTCAATCTTCGTAGCCCTCAAAACCAAGTGTTAAGGGCTATCTTGTGACTTAGAAATGGGACACCCCTTAAATGCAAATGAAATTGTTGTGGACTGTCTGTCGGTTATTCCTTCGGTTAGTGTTATCAAAAAAATATCTGTATAAATAACACAACCACGGACATATTCAGCTGTCACAGCATACCATAGTTTATTGAAAGGTAAACACCAGCTATAACTATCGTTACATAACTCTGCAGCTACAGGAGATGACATTAGCCCGGTCATCTTATACCATTATCGGCACAAGCATGTTATATAGGCTGTTATCTTGATAAACAACTACATTACCACGGAGAAAAATGACCATTTTGTAATGTTAACTAACTTTAACGAAAGCAACATGGCTTGTCCGCACCGGACGCTATTGACAAAAGATCGTAAAATAAAAATAAATGTTATGCAATAACGAGGTAAATAATCCATAAAATGGGTCTAAACTAAGATAATACAATGGTTTCGTAATATTTATATCTCCATTAACAAAGAAAATACTATATTTGTAGCTCGCCTTCTCTGACGCTTTGGACGCCATGTTTATTTACCGACAATACGCAATGCATTCTGGGTAGCCCTTGCTCCCAAGGGTTGTGTCGGAGAATCTCAATATTGAGGGAGATACAGCCTCAGTCTTACCCCTCAACCTTAACTTTCTGAGAATCAGGACAGCACTTACACTTCGCGGGAGTGCGCATTTTGAGATTGAGGGTTAAGATTGAGGGTTAAGACAGGAATTGGAATTCACCCTTATTGTCCAGAGGAGCAGTTGCAGCTATTATGTTAAGTCTTAAACTCAGAGAACAACAAAGGCAGAGACTGACATGATTCAAGACTCAAAAAAGGTTTAATGTCCAACAAAGAGTAAGGCAGTGAAGACACAGAGCTGGCTGGTAAAACTAGAGTCCACTGGAAAAAAAAAAAAAACTCAGTGAGACAGTGAGGCACACCAGAGGACCTGGTCACAAAGAAAAAAAAAAAAAAACAAGTCAGGACCAAAAACCCCCAAGAACAAAAAAATCATCTTTCAAATGAAAGCACAAAAGTCCACGGGCAAAACAGCAGACTCTACCAAACAAGACAGAATTATCTGGCAGAGAAGTGGAGTGAAGACCAGGCTTTTAAAGGCAGGAGGATGAGCTGAGTGGAATCAGGTGTTCCTCACTGCTGCTGGAGGAACAAGCCACGCCCCCCTGTCACTCACACACCTGCAGGAGAGGAGAGCAGGAAGGAGAAGAAAACAGAAAACCATACAACAAAACCAAAAACCAAACCAAACCACTACATATTATTTGTCATGGATTATGAATAGGGCTGCACTATGCTTAAGTACACTACCTTTTGCCTGTGTGACTGGATATTTTCTCCTTGAAGACCATTCTCAGTAAAACCCTAGAGGTGGTTATGGGTTAAAATCCCGGCAGATCTGCAGTTTGTGAAACTCTCAGACGTTCAAAGGCCCTTAAATCTTTTATTTTCTCCATACTAATTGTCAGTTTGAACCATAGACTGTACAATCAGTGGATGTAATGACAGTCAGCTCTAACTGAAGCTTCCAGCAGACCCTGACCCCTGGTGTCTGGCTGCAGTACAGGTCATAAACCCCGCCCCCTGATGCATTCTTGATACAAGTCGGGAAACTTTAAAAAATTATTACACATCGTAGAAATGTCTTTCACATCCTTACGCTAAAGTGGCATGAAGATGATATTTGGCTGCATTGTGTTCAAGTCTTTTATTCTTTTACTAAGCAGTTGGTGTTTCATTCGTTATTGGACGTTGAACCGGGAATTCTCCAGTAAGGAGAATTTTTTACTTCAGAATTGTACAATGGTGACAGGTGGATACACACTGTCCATTTTACAGCTCTGGAAAAAATTTAGAGCCCACTAAACATGGTTATGGGTCAATGACCTGACGTCCCCTTTTTTGTGTCCGAGTGCAATATTTCCTTCCATCATGAATTGAATATTTCATCACATTTATTTCTTTATTCTATGAAACCTGTCTTATTTGAACGCATCTTTAAACTATTAAAATATAACATGTTTTTTTGTGTTTTGGTTCCTCAAACCCCCAAAATGTCAGGTGGTGCAACCGTCCTGACAAGTATCCACAGTAATTAAACTCTAAAAATTGAATGTCAGTTATTGTAAATGGAAATTAAAAATACAGTGGCATTATTTTATGCTTGATCATTTTTAAATATAACATTCTTTGCAAATAAAAATAATTTTGAAGCTGTTGAGAAATGTAAAAAACTTTTGTCCTGTAATTTTCACCTTGTCAAATGTCAGGGTGGTGCAACCGTAACATTAGACTTTTATTTTAAAGTGAAGAGAATAAAACAGGAAACAGGAAACTGCATCAGCCAGAGGAGCCCAAATGACATTTGTGACCAAGTGGAAAAGTTTGTAGATTTCTCTGAAATACTGATAAAAAAGGTTTTTCACTTCATTGGTGACTGGAACAATTTCCATGTCAGGTGGTACAACCAATGTGATAATGTGAAATGTTATTTTAACATAAAATTATTTATCTTATTCACAAATAAAAGAAATGAAACACACAAAATGAAAATGTATGAGTCACTACAGACACTTGAGAGATACTTGCCAATAATTTCATACAGAAAAAATAACAGGAACATATAAATATATTTTCATATATTTGGTTGCGCCACCTGACATTTTTGGGTGCTCAAATTAAAAATACTAAAAAATAATGAACCTAAAATCTTTGAAATGTTGGTCAACTACTGAAATCTGTCAGAAAACTTAATTCTCAGAAATATGTTTTTATCCATTTTCAAAGAACTTTTTTTTTGACCCTCTTTTTGTCATTGACCCTTATTGCTTTTATATATGTATGGTGTTTCTTATGCTACCTCATTTTAGACATTGCATTGTGTATTATCTCTGTATTTCAGACTTTTAATCGGGTCTTAATGTCATTGTCTATCTTGTCCTTTGTGTGTTCTGGCTGCAACACTAATTTCCCTTGACGGGATAATAAAGTGATTCTGATTCTGATTCTAACTGCAAATTTTTCAGGTATTTGTTTGAGTAAAATGAACATTTTCGTTTTATTGTATAAACTACTGACAACAATACTCCCAAATTCCAAATATTGTCATCTAAAGCAATTATTTGCAGAAAATTAAAAATGGTCAAAATACCAAAAAAGCCCACTATTTTCAGACTGCAAATAATGCAAAAGAAAAAAAAAAAGAAAAAAGTTCATATTCAATTTTAAACAACACATTCCTATTGTTTTAACTTATGAAGTATTCATAAATCAATATTTGGTAGACTAACCCTGATTTGCAATAACATCTCTCATGCGTCTTGGCATCTTCTCCACCAGCTTCACAGAGGAGAGTGATGACCACAGCAATTGTTTTTATACATTTCCTACTTAAATAAGATTTGGTTCAGGTGATCACCTCATCAGTACCTTGTTAGGTAGTAACCATTGACTGTATATAGAATGGACAGCGTGCTTCCGCCTGTCACCATTCTACATTTTTGAAGCCAAAAAACCCCGTTTCTCTAGCCTCCATTGTGCAGCCAGAGTCTGCGCAGTAGAGAATTTCCGGTGGAGCCAAGTAAAAAAGAGAAATAAAAATATTTATTTCTTCTTCTTCAGAAGGTTTAGTCTCCTTTTGGCTCTTTCCCAAAGTTTCTTATATCCCCGATAAAAACTACTCAAGAACGGCAGCTGTCAACTATCGTAAAAAGAAAATTATATCGCAGTTTTTAACGTCCAATAACTTATGAGAAACTAACTTCTCAGAAAAAAAACACCTGAACACCATGCAGCCAGATGACATCTTCATACTACCTTAGCGTAAAGATGAGAGAAACGTTTCTACAAGGTATCGTAATTTTTTAAAGGTTTCCCGGCTCATATCTGGAATGCATGGGGAGGCGGGGCTTATGACCTATACTGCAGCCAGACACCAGGGGGCGGGGCATCTGCTGGAGGCTTCAGTTTGAGCCGAACGTCGTTACATCCACTCATTATACAGTCTATGATAGTAGCAGGTAGAAACAGGTGTGCTTATGTTGTAATTCAACAGTCACTGCAATGGAATGACTGTCATATATGAAGAGATGCTGATTTCTGAAAATTTGCAGTGGTCTCTTAATTATTTCCAGAGCTGTGTATACAGTCTATGGTTAGAACTTCAGCAGGTTGTTTTCAGCATTAACATTGAGCTTCTGCTATGTGATAGGCTGGTTAGATCTCATTTTGAGTTGCGCCTAACAAAATCCAAAAATAATTTGATATAAAACCTGTACTGTGAAAGCTATACAAGGTGTTTTATCAGTCTACAGACTAAAGACTGGTCCATGATGGTACCTAAAAGAAAAAACATTGGACTGTATATTTTTCTTTTTTTTGAGGGGGTGTAGAATTTCATTACTTTATCATATCATATATACTGCTCTACAAGAATTCTTCAGGTTGCTAAGAGTTTCACCCACATGAAATTGGGAAACAGCCAAGAAGGGATAGGAAAGGTCAAACAAAGAAAGAGCCAATGACCTACAGCTACGGTAAACTGTGGAGAGGACTCAGAGCGACACTCTCCAACAGGTGAGCTGTTATAACTCTGACTTTGTCAAGTTTTCCACACAAAAATTACCAACATATGTTGTTAAGTCAATGAAGATTCATAGGAGATGATAAACTATGGAATTACAGAAAAGCTTTTCAGAAGACACTTATCACAAAAGCATGAAGTGACCAAAAGTAAGTGGTATAAAATGGTAAAAATATGTTATTAAGAGCAGTTGAATCATAATAAATTTGATAATAATAATAATAATAATAATAATAATAATAATAATAATAATAATAATAATTGTTATTATTATTATTATTATTATTATTATTATTATTATTATTATTATTATTATTATTATTGACAGAGGTCCACAATAACATCAACAAACAGTGAGTCAGAAATAAGGACACAAACAACATTGAAATGAACAATATATAACAAACAATCCTACAGACTAAACAAAAGTAGAAAAGAACCCAGGTCATACAAAACCCTATGATGAGACCATGAGGACCTTCTTACCTCTGAAGGAATAAAAAAACAAACATAAACAGTAGAAAAGATAAAAACAACATAAGTGAAACATAAATGTAAATAAATTAATTAATAAAGAGGATAATAACAGCCTGAAGTTAGAATGGAAATGATAGCTTGAATGCTCATCTCATTAAAATAATCAAAATAAACTTGTAAATGAATGAATAAATAGATAGATAAATACACGTGAGTCAAAACTGTTAGAGGGCAGAACACAAAAGAAGACAATAATAGGATGAAAAGATTAGAGCTATAATAAGAGTTGTAAGATCTTTATCCCCAAATTTTCCAACAATACCTCAGTGCCTGCTCAGACATGTGTCAAAATCTATGAGAAGATGAGCAGAGAAAGGAGAAGCACTGTCTGACAGTGTCTGTGCCTCAAAACATAAAGACCTAACAGCAGGACAGTCCCACAAGTGTAGCAGAGAGCCACAATAGCCACAGTTATACCAACATATTCAAAGGTGTCACATAATATCTACATAAAACCTTGGACTGTGTAATCTTTTACTTAACAGATTCAGAAAAATGAATGCCAGACCTCCATAAAGACGCTTACCCTGAGGTGTTCAAAGCTGACCCAAGGTCTTGTTCCAAAGCCTGTTGAGTAGAAGTGCACATATCATGAATATCAGATGACATATATCTATAGATACATGAAACACTATGTCCTGACATGGAAGCACAAAGAAAGGTTTTATATAGTCTGTGGCAAAAGTGGGTAAAATAGCCTTGGTATACTTTGCACTCAGGGTTGAAGAAACTTATCCTTTGTTCTTTGTAAGGTATAATATGAATTTGTCTACCGAGAGTGGCACAAGCTGACATAAGAGCTGGGTTGTTTCAATTCAGGCATGATGGAAAATGAAGATCCCAGTGTATATTCAACCTTTTATGACAGGTTTTAACAATACAACATAAGAATCTTAAGTGGATGTTATCGAGGGTAGACAGAGGTTCAGGGTGGTACCATAATGAAATCAAAGTACGACCTATAAGTCTCCAATTACTGCCTGTAAGATGATGCTCTGTGTATATAGTAGTGCCCATAAGTTTACATACCCTGGCAGAATTAATGATTTCTTTGCCTTTTCACTGAGAATGTGAATGGCAACACAAAATTAAAAAAAAGAAAAAAAAATCACTTATGGTAACATGAGTGATTCATGAATATGGTAATGTGAATGGAAACACAAATTAAAAATGAATAAATAAATAAAAAAAATCACTCATGGTAACATTTATTGACTAACTGTTTTTACTCTTCTTTTTGTATCCTAATAACAACGAAGACTTCCAAAATGACCCTCATCAAAAGTTGACATACCCCAGTTCTTAATACCTTGTATTTCCTCTTTAAACATCAATGACAGTTCAAAGTCTTTTGTGCTTGTTGTGGATTAGTCTTTGTTTTCTCTGAGAGTAAAATTACCAATTTTTCTTGGCAAAAACCCTCCAATTCTTGGAAATTCATGGGCTGTCCTTCATGAAATGCAGGTTTGACATCTCTTGTTGTTAGCAGACTGAGATGGCCACTCCAGAACCTTCACCTTATTCTGCTGTAGCTAGTTGCATGTCAACTTGGCCTTGGTCATTTTGAAAGTTTCTGTTGTCATTGTGATTTAAAAACAGTAAACACTGTTGTTTGTTGAGAATTTTTTTCAGTCCAACCACTAGTCATGTGTTATCATTCATATTCACTGAAAAATAACCAATAAATCACAACATGTGGTATGTAAACTTATGAGCACCACTGTATTTAATCAATTTTGAATTTTAGCAACGGTTCCTACTCAACCAAAGTACAGACCAAATCAATTAATAATCAATCTATCTAATAAAAGTAATAATAATCTTGTCACCACCTCTTTGAGACATAGTAATTAAACAAATCCTGAACTTCCAAGCTCCTTTTGAATCCAAGAACACAGGTTTTTTTTTTTTTTATATGAGATTCTGGGTATATTACTGCACCACAGAAATTTAATGAAAGGGAAATGTCCCTCTTTAAACCATGAGTCCAGGAACTTAAGAGGGAAAGAAGAAATTAAGTTCATATGTAAGACTTGGTAATAAAAGCATTTTCAAAATCTTAGTTTCCTCCTGTGGAGAAAATGGCAAAACAGTCCATCTATCAATGTCAAACTTTAATGTAAAATATGTGCTGTAAAAATGTATCAAACCTTATTAAAGCTGCTTTAAATGTTTATCTTAGTGAGCTGAAACTAATGTGACCCCATTTAGAAGAACTCCACACTCTGCAAAGAAAACACTCCTCTTTAAACACACATTGGAAATATTTAAAGCCCATGTTCTGATTTCTTTCCCAACTTTTCTTCTGTTTATTTTTAAACCACGGCGAAGCGTTCCCTGAGTTATTGTTATTGCACCGTACACACACACACACACACACAGACGCACACTTAAAGCGTTCTTTTTTAGCTACTGTATGATGATGAATGTGTGAGAGCTGAGGGGCAAATGGAAAAGAAAGATTAAACACAACAGTTATTATTTCGAGACTTCAGGGAGAAAATAATGACCTTGGGTGAAAATGAAGGAGGGAAGAAAACAACAGAAAAAGCTTTCTTGACTTTATTTGCATCTCAAATGGAGAAGATTTCCAGCAGGTGTCTCATATTGATGTTTTGAAGCTAATGAGACTTGAATGTTGATATTTTGTAGCTTTAAATATTGCATTTAAACAACTCAGCCTGTTTTTAAACCTATTTCTCTGTCATTTCCGGATTTTAGCTCTGAGTCTGGATGAGTCTGAAGTGGAAAATGATGACAGGGATATTGTTATATAATACACAAGCATGCACACTTTGTATCTAATAGGAAATGATCCAATTGTAAAGGTTTACACTCAGACATGCATCACAGAAGAATCCTTGTTTCCACAGAATGGGTCTTACAAAATATCGCAGGTGTCTCTTGGCAATAAAAGCCAACTAATCTTAGCGTGGTGATGATATTTGCTTCAGAGCTGCGTGGAAATCCACCGTCTAAGCAGGTTTGCTTTAGTAGTAAATTGATAAAAGGACTCGCTGCGTTTTACAGGAAAGTAATTAAAGTGATAGTGAGGCCGATGCTGTGTTTAACAGACAGCAGAGCGGTCAGAGGCGCAGGCAGCAGAGATGTGACCGAGCAGTGTTTAACAAACACTCTGCACAGAGATGCTGGGGACCGTCGGAACCCTGGAGGCATTGTTAATGTGATGGCATTTAAAACTCCCGGCCCAGTGTGTTGATCAGAGCGAGAAGTGCAGTGTCTGCGAAGTTTTCTCTCCAAACCTCTCAGTGACATGCGATGTGGAAAACACAACATAGCTGGAGGCACGAAAAGGTCATCGTCTAATTAGATAACTCGCAATTGATATTAACCACTTGTTATACTGATTAAAGATGGTGCTGGTACGATGACGTGTTGGGGAGAACGTCCTCCCTGCAGGCTGACTTTAAACACTTTCAGGTGTTTCTTAAACTCTGCGTTGGGCTTTGCTGACTCTGTGCTCTTTTTCTAAGCAGTGCTGTGCTTCACATTCAATTCTGCATAGTTACACATTTTTACACCTGCCTGCCAAGTGCCAAGTATCTCCAACTTCTGGCCACTGGGCAGTTTCACCGGAGCAATAAGTTTACTGAGAGACACCTCAGCTGAACTCTGGAGCCGTCTCATTCGTTTTTATTGTGGTGGTGTTATAACCTTTCCCCCCCCCCTCCTCCCTAAAGAATGATGGAGAAGAATATCTAAGTGTGTGGATGTATGAGGAGAGCAGGCCATAAAAAAACACACATCTGGTGAGTTTAAAGTGGACATATGTTGGTGATCCCCTCAAGTCTGTCACATCAGAGCTGATTAATGGAGCAGTGAACTCAGTTTGACATCTCTGGATTTATCCATCTTTGCTGACAGAGTTTTTGTAAATGACTAATATTCAGAAAAAACTAAATACAAGTGATAGTGATGAGCCACTGATGCCCTGGAGCTCAACACATCCAACTGTAATCAGTAGCATTTGGATTAACTGGATCTGATGTATGATTAAAAAAAGGGTCATTACTGCCTTGGAATCGAACCATCAGCTCCAAAAAAGAGGGACACAATTGTGCAATTTTGCACAATGTTGCAATTATTGAGCATGATTGCATATTGATATGCCTATTACCTGAATTTATTTGTTTGATTATAATTGTGTCCTAATCATGGTAGTTATTCTGGCTTTCTTTTATTTATTTATTTTATTTTATTTTTTGTTTGATGTTGACATCACAATAACATTGGACAAACCAGATGCATTGTAATTTTTTTTTTTTTTTTTTTTTTAGCAGTGGTGCTAATTCGCAACACTTTTGTCCACACGGGAGGCTTTTAAAATGATAAAATAATTAGAATAGTGAGAAAATGCAGAGTTTTTGTTACAAGTTAAATACATACATATGTTGTAGAGGAAAGGCAGTTTGATAAAGCAATCATCCCATCAAAATTATTCATGTAAGCAATGTTGTTTTGATGCTAGCTGTTGTTACATTACTGTCATTCTATAGTTTTGGATTCATGGGTCGAGAGTTCCAAAGTTTTGCCCCTTTAACTGAAAGAGCAGACTGATAGAATGACGTCTTGTGTCTCGGGACAAAACAATCACCATTTATTGAGGATTGTGTGGCCGCTCTAGGAGAGCTCTGTTGTCTGGCAGCCAGTTCAGAAAACAATGGCGACACATGATTGTTTAAATATTTAAAGAACAATTCAAGAGTGCTAAAGTTGATAAAATTTTCAAACGTAAAAAGATTGTGTTTCCTTAAAATGCGGTAGTGATGGTTTCCGGTCGATGAGTTTTGTTACCTGTTTGTATGTAGAGGTTATAGAATAGAATAGAATAGAATAGAATAGAAGTTTATTGTCTGACACAAAGGTGACAGAAATTCATCTTATGACAGGCCTCAGTTGCATCAAAGACACACATTCACACATTCCTCATCATACTAGTACACACATACATAACAATAACTTTAAAAGACCAGAGTAAAAAAAAAAAAAAAAAAAAAAATACTACTAAAACTACTGGGTTATGGTACTTTTGCTGTTGAGGGCTGTGATTGCCGTTGGGATGAATGATTTTTTATATACTGTTTTCCTGGCCAGTGGGACCTTGTATCTCCTGCCTGATGGGAGGAGACTGAAGGACTGATGGAGGGGATGGGACCAGTCCTCTGTGATCAGGGTGGCTTTTCTGATCACAGAGCGTTCATACAGATAGGATAGTGGAGTTTGGGCTGAACGGGTGATCTTGCTGGCTTGAGCTGTGATTCGTGAAAGTTTTGTTTTTTGTTTACTGGAGAGAAGGTTGTACCAGGATGTGATGTTGAAGGTGAGAATGGATTCTATCAATGACCGGTAAACCATGATGAGGATCTTCCTTTCGACGTTGAATGTTTTCAGTCTTCGGAGTAGGTGGAGACGCTGGAGTGCCGTGCTGTAAATTGAGTCCGAGTGTTGTAGAAATGACAGACGAGAGTCCATCTGTGTCCCAAGATACTTAAAGCATTCCACTTGTTCAACCCTCTCTCCCTGTAAAATCACAGGTTTACAGAGCTGAGGTGTAGTTGCTGCACTGTCCCTGAGTTTGAATGTGAGTTTCAATGTGGTTGGAGAAGCCTATGACCATGATGTGATGCAATATGATAGTTGAGAAAAAATCATTGCATGCATGTATGTACAGTTTTGCAGCTTACTGTGACAGGTCCCCTCTGATCAAACGAAAGCAGGTAAGATTTGGTTTGACCTTCTTGCAAATGTACTTAACCTCACGATCAAACTTTAGGTTCTCATCCAGGATGATGCCAAGATACTTGACCTCATTCACATCATCAATAATAGTGTTATTAATTCTGACCTCAAATATATCATTTACAGGCCTATTACACATGGAGAAACATTATTTTAAGTTTCAGTATTCTTATTGTTTTTACTGACCTCCTTCCTGTAGCAACCTCAAATAACTTCTTTCAATCATGTTGTTTGTCAATTTTATACATACATACACTGTGAGACTTTACAGCCAAAAGTAATGTTCTGTTTCTTGGTATAACAATATAACACTGTACGAAATAATGCATTTTGGAATTTTAACACTCCCCCAAGGTCCCATTGGTCACATATTTCTACTTAAAGTAATCCACTGATTGCAGCTGAGGATAACTGTTAGGACTTTGCTGCTGCACCATATTCCCCCTTCACTCACGGTTGCAGTAACTTTTGCGTTGCAGCTAACAAAGGCATTCTGGGTCAATTTTGTGAGCTGAAGCTCTGCTAAGCGGCTGGGAGGGGGCGAGGCCAGTTGAGAGGTTAAAGTGTGCCCACTGAACAGGGTTCCCACCCCATTCCAAGTAACATTAACTGTTAGGTTACTTATCACAAAGGTAACAATGAAAACAAGAGAAAGTGCTCCAAGATTAGTGATTGGTGCTCTGCGTTATTTGACCTTCATGTTTATGGGGTTTGTTGTGGGAAAAGTGGTTGGGAAGCACTGGATAACACGATTCATCCGTTTGGTTTCTCTCCTGATCAAACCAGTTTCTGTTGGACACTTTTAAACCTCCTGTTGTCTTCAATGTCATGAGTTATTTTGTCACATCTTTGGTTTTCTTTCACAGAATTGATTGAAAATGACATGGATGGTTCCATGTCATGTAAATCAGTTATGATTATTTTTGTGAAATTACATGTTTTATTAAAAAAAAAAAGTAGCATCCTGGAGGCATTAAAGAAAGTGAAATGATTTCAAAACAATATCCTACCATCACTGTGACAAATACATGTCTTTGATATTACATCAATTTATGCGCCTCTGATAAAAACCTTAGTGCAAAAAATAAAATAAAAATAAAAAAATCAGAATTTTTGCTTTTTTCTACCCGAACAAAAGGTGCACTTTCATGTAAATAAGGTCTATCATACCATATACTACAATAGTAGTTGTTAAAATATGAGTTAAGAGTATGCAGAATTTTCATAAAAATTTAAAATTGAGTTTTTACAGGAATAATCATGTTCAATTGTCAGCTCTGGGCCTCTGTACTTGTGTGACAGTGTCTGTGTGTGCCTTACCCCCTTGCAGACCCCGTCCTCGTCTCTTTTGTTATTGTTATGGTTGAGCTTGGGACGCTTCTATGGTGTGTTTACAAAGCTACGATTGTTAGCCATGCTATAAGCTGTAGTCCGGGGAAATGAGCATGCGCAGGTGCTGACGCCGAGCCACGGAAGAGGAGACAAGTTTGGATGCTGTTTGTAAACAGAGAAGCTAAACCTGTGAAAGATTTCTGCATACCCTGCCTTTAGATATATGTGAGTATGTTGGAAACATCCTCAAAAGAATGAAGGAGAAAAAAAATGGAGGAAATTGTTCACCTTGTATTTTGTAAGCAGTCAGAAAAGACGGTGCAGAATAAATCTGAAGACAAGAGAAAGTTTAAGTGGGATTGAGAAAACTCTAATACAATAAAGTAGGATCGTAGACTGTATAATGAGTGGACATAACGACGTTTGGCTCAAACTGAAGCCTCCAGCAGATGCCCCGCCCCCTGGTGTCTGGCTGCAGTATAGGTCATAAGCTCCGCCTCCCCATGTATTCCAGATATGAGTCGGGAAAACTTAAAAAAATTACGATACCTCGTAGAAACGTTTCTCTCATCCTTACGCTAAGGTGGTATGACGATGTCATCTGGCTGCATGGTGTTCAGGTGTTTTTTTTTTCTGAGAAGTTAGTTTCTCATTAGTTATTGGACGTTAAAAACCGCGATATAAGTTTCATTTTACGATAGTTGACAGCTGCCGTTCGTGAGTAGTTTTTATCGGGGATATAAGAAACTTTGGGAAAGAGCCAAAAGGAGACTAAACCTTCTGAAGAAGAAGAAATAAATATTTTTATTTCCTTTTTTTACTTGGCTCCACAGGAAATTCTCTACTGCGCAGACTCTGGCTGCACAATGGCAGCTAGAGAAACGGGGTTTTTTGGCTTCAAAAACGTAGAACGGTGACAGGCAGAAGCACGCTGTCCATTTTATATACAGTCATTGAGTAGGATTAGTTTGACCTCAGTGGGCCTTGTTTTGGCTGGATTATATAAAATAAATGTGAGAAAAATGTCATATCGGTGGAATGGCACACTTTTTGCTGACGTTTAGAATTTAGACTTAATTATTACCAACAAAAAGGACACAATAAAGTTGAAGGGTTGTGGGGAAACAAAAAAAAAAAGTATTCCTGATAAAGAATCTGTTGCTTTCAAAATATTCTATATAATATTCTAATATAATAATATCTGATTCAGCAGTCATGAGCTTGTCGTGGGCAGACCTGTGTGAACTGGGATTTCATTGTTGCTGTTAATCCAATAAAAATCAAAGTGGTCTCCGTGATGGATCAACAGCTTAGCTCAATCTTCTGTCTACAGCGTGGAAGGACAAACAGTCTAACCCCATGCTGCTGTTTGTTGTGCTCTGACTCAGTCTGTGACACGGTGCATTTCATTTCTGCAGCGAAACATGTGCTCATGTTCACTGGAGATTAAAATGGATAATGCCGTCGGTAGAGTATGTTTCACTCCTCTGCCTCAAACAGGAGCTCAGTCCTCGTCTCAGTTTAAGCATGCCCTCCAGTAACAATAAAGGAATATTGGAAATGGAGGAATATGTAACGTGAGCACTATAAATGAGCGACAAAGAAAAATGTTTCACTCAAATTTCTTTTTATCTACTTCACTGTCTCCTTCCGTGTGTCCGGACCACCGTCGTTATGACACCATACCACACATACTTCTTAACGCAGCCACTTTAAATTATTCACCGCCTTTGCAATTTTCATGAGCGAGGTGATTACATAGTGAAATGGTACTGCAGGCAAAACAGGAAAGTATTTCTTCACAGCATTAGCAGCTCTGTGGTAAAGGCAGAAGCTGCTCAAAATGCTAAAAGGGAAAAAATGTTTCAGTTTGAGGAATCAAAAAACGTCTCTGCAACAATCCTTCTGTTGCATCTTTTAACGAGGGTCCTGACCTCTGGCTGGGCACATGCAGCTGGACAGATTCTTGTGTTGGGGCAGTGTGGGAGGGAGGCATGAATAATGGAGACTCCCAGTTGGAGTCGTTTTAAACAGTGCACAGAGGCTCTTCAGTTTGATGGCTCGGTCAATGACTTCATTTGTGCCAGCGTAGTGTTTCATTTTGTGGTTCACAGATTGAGACCTCCTTTTTATTTTATTTAGTTGGAAGCAAAATAGAGCGTTGGAGTGAGATGTAGGAAATAAAAATAATGACCTGCTGAGTTCCAACTTATAGGTGCAAGTTAGTCCTGACATTGTGTTTTCTGAGGATGTAAAACTGGTCAGATTTATAAAGCAGAGTGGGCTCTTATTGGGTAACATTACATCAGCACACTTTTCATTTTGTGTAAACTGTCAAAAGAGCAATTTGTCATTTTATCTCTACACTTTTGCTGTCATGCATATAATTCTCAATGTACTGATTCCATTTAAAACCAACCTCTAATGACCTCTGGTGTTTACATTTAAAGCCAATGCATTGGTGCAAAATCTGCAGCTCTGCAAGTGTCCACTAAAGGCAAAATCAAGCTCTAATCACATTTACACCATGCTCCAAATTATTATGTAAATGACATTTTGCTATGGTTTTTCTAAATAGTCCATGAAAATGACAGTCAGCATATTTTTCAAGTCATGAACTGTTTGAGTATAACGTGAATGTTAATGAACAAACCTCCCAATGATAACAGTATTTTTTTCTAAAATAAAATAGAAAAAAACTTAAAATGCACTGTTCCAAATTATTATGCACAACAGAACTTCAAATCATTTTATAGATTGCAAAGAACTGAAAATGGTCATTTGCTGAATTTGCAGCATTAGGAGGTCATATTTACTGAAATCAAAAGCCATTTCAAGCTAAAACATCTTAACATGTCAAGTTACATTTTAACATGGGACTCCTTATTTGATAGCAGCTTCACAATTCTTACATCCATTGAACTTGTGAGGTTTTTTTTAGGTTTTCCGCTTTAAATTTCTTTGGAGGATGTCAGAATAGCCTCCCAGAGCTGCTGTTTGGATGTGAACTGCCTCCCACCCTCATAGATATTTTGCTTGAGGATGCTCCAAAAGTTCTCAATAGGGTTGAGGTCAGGGGAGGATGGGGGCCACACCATGAGATTCTCTCCTTTTATGCCCATAGCAGCCAGTGATGCAGAGGTATTCCCAGAGCCGCCGCTTGCCAACAGGCGAGGCAGGCAGCCGCTTGGGGCCCCAAACCACTAGGGGGCCCCCGAGGGGTGACGAACTTGACTCCACAGTAATGTCTAAGATGTAGCAACTGCAGTGACCATTAACCCCATGATCAGCATCAAACAATTCGTGGCCATATTGCAATTACATCTTTGACGGATACCCCCCTAAAGGGGCCCCATGTCATCCTTCGGGCAACGCTACAGGCCGTTACTTTACTGAAGTTTGTCAATCAACGTATGAAACCGACAACAACAACGCAAAATGAAGAGGAGCTACCCTTCAGGGAGCGAAAAAAGATAACTTTGGAGAATATTTACAACTTAAATAAGCCCCAAACATAAACTTTGATAACAAAGGTGAAGTCCTGGCTACTGTTTTGGTAAAAACACACATATTGTTTTTAAAAGTTGCATTGTTCTGTTGTTCTTTTTGTTTGACATATTTGTATTTTTTTTGCTATAAATTGTTTTTAATGATTTAATCCATTCGAACACAGTTTTCCCTGTTTTTGCAGAACTTTCAAAATGTTCAATAATAATAATATATTTTTTAAGAAGTTTGAGTGTCTGACGTTTTTTGTTGATTTCAGATTATTATGTCAACACTTGTCAGAGGGGCCCCTTGGAAATTTTTGCTTGGGGCCCCATCACACCCTAGAATCGGCACTGGGTATTCCTTGCAGCATGAGATGGTGCATTGTCATGCATGAAGATGATTTTGCTACATAAAGTAAGTTTCTTCTTTTTGTAACATGGAAGAATGTGGTCAGTCAGAAACTCCACATACTTTTCAGAGGTCATTTTCACACCTTCAGCGACCCTAAAGGGGCCAACCAGCTCTCTCCCCACGATTCTGGCCCAAAACATGACACCGCCACCTCCTTGCTGACGTTGCAGCCTTGTTGGGACATGGTTGCCATCTACCAAACACCCACTACTCCATCCATCTGGACCATCCAGGGTAGCACAGCACTCATCAGTGAACAGGACTGTTTGAAAATCAGTCTTCATGTATTTCTGGGCCCACTGCAGCCGCTTCTGCTTGTGAGCATTATTTATGTGTGGCCGAATACAAGGTTTATGCACAGCTGCAAACCTCTGGAGGATCCGACACCTTGATGTTTGTGGGACTCCAGAGGCACCAGCAGCTTCAAATATCTGTTTGCTGCTGTGTAATGGCATTTTAGCAGCTGCTCTCCTAAGCCGATGTATTTGTCTGGCAGAAAACTTCCTTATTGTGCCTTTATCTGCATGACCCCTTGTGTGCTCTGAACCAGCCACAGATCTCTTAATAGTACGATGATCATGTTTAAGATTTTGTGAAATATCCAAGGTTTTCATATCTTGTCCAAGGCATTTAACTATTTCACACTTTTCAGAAGCAGAGAGATCCCTTTTCCTTCCCATTTTGCTTGAAAATGTTGCTCTGCTTAAAAATGTGGGATGTCCTTCTTTTGTAGTTTTTTCCTTAGTTGGGCTCACCTGGCAAACTAATCATCACAGGTGTCTGAGATTGATTTCAGTGATCCAAAGAGCCCTGAGACACAATACCATCCATGAGTTTAATTGAAAAACAAAAACATTTATATTCATTACACTTAGATCCAATTTGCATAAGGGTCAATGACGTGACGTCCCTTTTTTTGTGTCAGAGTGCAATATTTCCTTCCATCATGAATTGAATATTTCATCACATGTATTTCTTTATTCTATGAAACCTGTGTTATTTGAACACATCTTTAAACTATTAAAATATAACATGTTTTCTTGTGTTTTGGTTCCTCAAACCCCCAAAATGTCAGGTGGTGCAACCGTCCTGACAAGTATCCACAGTAATTAAACTCTAAAAATTGAATGTCAGTTATTGTAAATGGAAATAAAAAACACAGTGGCATTATTTTATGCTTGAACCTTTTTAAATAAAATATTCTTGCATGGCAAGAATGGCATGGCATGACAAATAGAGGGTCTAAAAACGTATTTTGAAAAAGTTCTTTGAAAATGGATAAAAACATATTTCTGAGAGAAGAATTAAGTTTTCTAACAGATTTCAGTAGTTGACCAACATTTCAAAGTTTTTAGGTTCATTATTTTTTAGTATTTTTAATTTGAGCACCCAAAAATGTCAGGTGGCGCAACCAAATATATGAAAATATATTTATATGTTCCTGTTATTTTTTCTCTGTGAAATTATTGGCAAGTATCTCTCAAGTTTCTGTAGTGACTCATACATTTTCATTTTGTGTGTTTCATTTCTTTTATTTGTGAATAAGATAAATAATTTGATGTTAAAATAACATTTCACATTATTACATTGGTTGTACCACCTGACATGGAAATTGTTCCAGTCACCAATGAAGTGAAAAAACCTTTTTTATCAGTATTTCAGAGAAATCTACAAACTTTTCCACTTGGTCACAAATGTCATTTGGGCTCCTCTGGCTGATGCAGTTTCCTGTTTCCTGTTTTATTCTCTTCACTTTAAAATAAAAGTCTAATGTTACGGTTGCACCACCCTGACATTTGACAAGGTGAAAATTACGGGACAAAAGTTTTTTAACAGCTTTTTCTCAACAGCTTTGAAATTCTTTTTATTTGCAAAGAATGTTTTATTTAAAAAGGTTCAAGCATAAAATAATGCCACTGTGTTTTTAATTTCAATTTACAATAAGTGACATTCAATTTTAGAGTTTAATTACTGTGGATACTTGTCAGGACGGTTGCACCACCTGACATTTTGGGGGTTTGAGGAACCAAAACACAGAAAAACATGTTATATTTTAACAGTTTAAAGATGTGTTCAAATAACACAGGTTTCATAGAATAAAGAAATACATGTGATGAAATACTCAATTCATGATGGAAGGAAATATTGCACTCGGACACAAAAAAAGGGACGTCACGTCATTGACCCACATTCAACTCATTGCAGGCCATGGCCACCATGTCACATCCCATCAACCTTCTGCTCCATTGACGCATTTGTACACACAACCTGGACCAAGGGAGCTGTCTGGGGTTTGGTGTCGTTATGTTGAAATGCTGAGCATTTGATCAATGTTGTAATCATTGACTGTATAATCAGTGGACGAAATGACTTTTGGCTCAAACTGAAGCTTCCAGCAGATGCCCCGCCCCCTGGTGTCTGGCTGCAGTATAGGTCATAAGCCCCGCCCCCTGGTGTCTGGCTGCAGTATAGGTCATAAGCCCCGCCTCCCCATGTATTCCAGATATGAGGCGGGAAAACTTTAAAAAATGATGATACCTGGTAGAAATGTTTCTCTCATCCTTATGCTAAGGTGGTGTGATGATGCAATTTGGCTGCATTGTGTTCAAGTCTTTTTTCTTTTTTCCTGAGAAGTTAGTTTCTCATTAGTTATTGGACGTTAAAAACCGCGATAAAAGTTTCATTTTACGATAGTTGACAGCTGCCGTTCATGAGTAGTTTTTATCGGGGATAAAAGAAACTTCGGGAAAGAGCCAAAAGGAGACTAAACCCTCTGAAGAAGAAGAAATAAATATTTTTATTTCTCTTTTTTACTCTGCTCCACAGGAAATTCTCTACAGCGCAGACTCTGCCTGCACAGTGGCGGCTTAAGAAACTGCATTTTTTGGTTTCAAAACCGTTGAGTGGTGACAGCTGGAGCCACGCTGTCCATTCTATATACAGTCTATGGTTGTAATGCGATGTTCAGCATTTCAACATCCTGCATTTGCTGCAAGGAAATGCAGGCCCCCCATCTTGTTCATATGACTATGCTTCAGGTTCTGCAGGAGCTGAGATCAAACCCTCAACCTGTCTATTTAGTGTTGCTACTGAGGTGGAAACAAATACATTATGAATTATGTAAGAACAGAAACATACCAGCAAAGGTGAAACTCTAAACATAGATGCATTCATGGTCATGTGACACAGAGAAAGTGTGCCTGAGATGCAGCACTGGTTGGAATCCCACAGAATTAAAGAGTGTCAGTCAGGCTCTGAAGGGCTTAGGTGGTCTTTCAGGCTTGCAGTTGAGGCTATCTGTCTTTGTCCAATGCCTCAACGTGAGAAAGATAGATGCATCCAATAAACGTGGTCTTCAGATATCTGCAGGAAATGATTAAGAGTGATAAATGGGGACAGGATTTTTGCAGGACAGAGCGTCACGTGACATCTATTATAGAAAAGGCGAAAACAGAACATGTTTCTGCAAATGTGATTGAAGAGGCTGAAGAATTTCTCCTTTGTAGATATGAGCCATTAAACCCGGGCCAACAGACGAAAAAGGAAGACTTTGATAAATGTTTAATTGGTGTTAGGGCTGGGCATTTAATTGCGAATTAGATTAAATAGCAGTATGGCCTGCTAGAATATTCTAATTGCAGATAGTGCATTTTTTCTATAAGCTGAAATATCTCAGAATAAATTGCTTTGCAGTAGATATTATATGCTCTACACCAGTTTTACTCAAACCTGCTCAAGTAAAGAGACAAATTGTTGAAAACTACCTTTGCAAGAGAAACAATCTAAGTGGTGAAAAGTGGCAAAAAACACAAGAAGTGGCAAGAAATTGTCAAAAAGTAGCAAATGTGTGTAAAAATAGTTGAACATTGAAAGAAAACTTGGAAAATAGTTAGAAAGTAGCACAAGTATTGTCCAAAAGCGGCAAAATGAAGAGTAAAAAGTGATTAAAATGGGCAAAAAGCAGTCACAAGTAGCAAAAATGGGATTGACTGCATGAACATGCAATTGAAGATATTTTTTAGGTACTTAACATTTCTATTTAACCCTGTGGTGCATAGTGGTCACTACAGTGGACACCTATTTGAAAGTTATTTACTCCTAAATTCAATGGTTCATGTGGTGGAAATTCATATTAGCCTGTGTCAGGATATTTTTATTCTTCTTAGGGCCTGAAAAAATGTTTTTATTTTTTTTAACACATACATATATATATATATATATTTTTTAAATGTCATAGACAAACATTTGAGGGTGAAAAAGCTTACAAAATATAAATTATTCTGTGCTGAAATGGATGAAAGAGAGTTAAAATGTTTCACAAAACATAAAAAAAGAATAGGAAGAAAGTGAAACAAAGTAAGTCATGATGACATTAAGTTGACACTGTTTTATGTTGAATGCTCAGTTACAAAAAAATGGAAAACTTTTTTTTCATGCCTTAAGACAAATAAAAACACTCAAAGGAAAAATCCTGACACTGACTTTCATAATTCATGCATCAGAGGGTTAAAGTCGAATTTAGCAGCTCTTCTTTTCTCAAATTTAGTCTTAGTTCTATCCATCCAATTTGCTGCTTTTATTCATAAAGAGTGATTTATTGCTTGTATTTGTTTAGTAACGCATAAGATGAGAACCTGAAAATAATCACAACAGAAATCGCAATTGCAATATAGGGAAAAATAATCACAATTTAGATTATTTTTCCATATCGTTCAGCCATAACTGGTAA
Source organism: Thalassoma bifasciatum (assembly GCA_008086565.1). Taxonomy (NCBI): domain Eukaryota; kingdom Metazoa; phylum Chordata; class Actinopteri; order Labriformes; family Labridae; genus Thalassoma; species Thalassoma bifasciatum. The sequence goes on from RPOG01001885.1 coordinate 115,089, forward strand.
ACAAAGAAGTACTTCTTAGGCACTGATTTTTCACATTTTTAGAAGCAGGAAAACTCTCAGGATAAGTAAGAAAAGCAGAAGTCACTTGTGTCATAAAAAAGGAAAAAAAAAAAAAAAAACCCGTAACAGTAGAAATGCTCTGATTTTTTTCCCACTCTGCCAGCATTTTACACAATATCAGGTGTGAGAAAAGCAGGGGCTAGCTCTAAATGCAGCAGGGAAACAAGCAGACTCCTTTGTGTTGTTCAAAAGGAGTCTTTGTTACCGAGGATGGATGCCTTTAGGGGCTCTGTTTGTCACATAGTCAGAGTGTTGCCTTTACTGGAGATTAGACTCGCTCTGAAGAGATGTGGAGGGACCAAACCGAGCTGTCAAACCTCCAGAGGAAGCAAAGAACCTGTGCAGCACGGAAGATATATCAAAGAAAGTGCTCTGCTTATGAGGATACAAGTTTCCTTTTAATGTACTTTCCTGCTGACATGTGAGAAGATAAAAGATGATAAACTCAAACACGGTTAAACGTTACAAGAAAGGACACCTTTATGATGTGTCATGACATCAAAAGTCCAGGATGAGGTTAAAAAAAAAAGATCTAACAGTCTTACAAAACAACAACAAACCACATCCTGTTATTTGCCACAAAGAGGTTTTTGCTTTCCTGTCATTGAAGTATTGTATCATTTAAACTGCAGAAGAGGTGCTCAGTGATCAATAACTATAAATTTTATCATTTTTCTGGGGCTGTTAAAGTTTTCCCCTCATCCAGTAATTTTAATAATTATTTCTCTCTTCTTTTGTCCCTGTGAGTGATTTCAAAGTGATCACTCAAATTGTTGATTTGTAAATGCTATTTTTCAGCTTCCTGATCGCGTTGGACAGGACCAGATTGATTTACAGCAAGTTAAAATTCCCACAACAACACCACACTGACTGATGGAGTTTAACAGTGAGAAGAGAGATTTGTCTGTACTAAAAACAATTTCTGTGTTTTATTTTTGAACAGTGTTGGACACTGGAGCTTGACTGTCTGAAAGAAAAAGGACAGAAGAGCAAAAGAAAACAAAACAGGAGAATAAAAGAGCTCAGGCTGAAGGCTAACACACAAGCTAGAGGCTAAAACAAGGGCTAAACTTTTAAATTGGGGCTCATAGAAAAAACACAGGCTCAGGGTTAAAACACGAGCTAGAGGCTAAAATAAAGGCTTAGGGCTAAAACAAGGTCAAAAGACTGAAACAAGAGCTAAAGATAAAAACAAGAGCTGAAGGCTTGAACACAAAATATAAAATACAAGTTAGAGGCTTAAACAAGACCCAAAGCTAAAATGGGGCTAATGGCTTATATACAGACTTGGGGCTAAGACACAAGCTAGAGAATAAAACAAAGGCTCAAGGCTAAAACGAGGGATAAGGCTGAAACAAGAACAAGGTCCAAGGGCTTAAACCCAAACTAAAGGCTGAAACAAACTAAAGGCTCAAACACAAGCTAGAGGCTCAAACAAGGCTTAAAGGCTCAAACACAAACTTAAGTCTAAAACAAGAGCTAAAGGCTAATACAAGGGCTAAAGGCTAATACAAGGACTAAAGGCTAAAACAAGGGCTAAAGGCTAAAACAAGGGCTTAAAGTTGAAACAGGCTCAGGGCTTAAACACAATCTAGAGGCCAATTCAAGGACTATAGGCTGAAACAAAGGCTCAAGGCTAAAACACAAGCTAGAGGCTAAAACAAAGGCTGAAGGCTAAAACACAAGTTAGAGGCTAAAACAAAGGCTAAAGGCTAATACAAAAACTATAGTTCAAAACAAGGTCTAAAGGCCGAAAACAAACAGAGAGCTAAAACATAAACTAAAGACTAAAACAAGGCCTAAAGGCTGATACAAGGGCTAGAGGCTAAAACAAGGGCTAAAAGTTGAAATCGGCTCAGGGCCAAAACACAGGCTCAAGGCTAAAAGAGGGGCTAAAGGCTTAGATAGGGGCTATTGACTAAAACAAAGACTTAAGGCTAAAACAAGAGCTAAAGTTTAAAACAAGAGCCAAAGGCTTAAACACAAACTACAGGCTCAAACATAAGCTAGAGGCTCAAACAAGGCTTAAAGGCTCAAACACAAACTTAAGTCTAAAACAAGAGCTTAAGACTAATACATAAGCCAGAGGCTAAAACAAGACCCGAACGCTAAAACAAGAGCTAAAGGCTTAAACAAGAGCTAAAGGCTAATACAAGGGCTAGAGGCTAAAACAAGGGCTAAAAGTTGAAACAGGCTCAGGGCTAAAACACAATCTAGAGGCTAATTCAAGGGCTATAGGCTGAAACAAAGGCTCAAGACTAAAACAAGGGCCTAATATTTAAACAAGAGCTAAAGTTTAAAGCAAGAGCTAAAGGCTTAAACACAGACTTAAGTCTAACACACAAACTATAGTCCAAAACAAGGGCTAAAGGCTGAAAACAAACTGAGGGCTCAAACATAAGCTAGAATCTAAAACAAGGCCTAAAGATTAATACAAGGGCTAAAGGCAAAAATTAGAGCTAAATGTAAAAAAAAAAAAACAGGCTCAGGGCAAAAACACAGGCTAAAGGCAAAGACACAGGCTGGAGACTAAAACAAAGGATTAAGGCTAAAGCAAGAGCAAAAGTTTATAACAAGAGCTAAAGGCTTAAACACAAACTAAAGGCTAAAATATAAACTAGAGGCTATAACATGAGCTAATAGCTAAAATGAGCTCAGAAGTTTTCAACTCCAGAAGAAGAAAATAAAACAGTAGAGTTGTTTCAGAAGAACCCGGAAGAGTGAAAGAAAGTTTGTGGTGAAAGTGTTTACACCACATGTAAACTTCTAAGACTAAAGGCAGTAAAAGAAAAGATCAGAAATGTTTTACAGTTTATTTAGCTGAAACAGGACGTGTCACAGTGTAACACAATGCAACAGGTGAAGAGCACAAAGTCAGGTGTCTGGATGAAAAGTCTCTGATGTTAAGGTTTGACCTTGTTCCTTTGTGGAGGAACCTGCTGGAAAACAAAAAACAACAAAAAAAACAACAACATAATGTCAGCAAGGCTACGACTCTTAAAAATAGACTAATGGACAGCTGATCAGCTGTTCAGAGCTGCTGACTTTAGCAGAGCCTACAAACAACTGAACTGAAAAGTAAGTAAGAGGGAGGAGAAGGAAGATTCCCATGAACCAAAGTTCACAGAGACAGGAAGAGACTCCTTGGACTAAAGTAAGGAGAGTCTTCAGTTTTTAATCCAGGAGCAGTTGAGGTCACCTGGTGGCTCAGGTGTGTGAACTATAAGCACTGAGAGCTGCAGCTGTCTGGAGAAGAACTTTCTGAATGAGAGGGTTTCAGTGCTTCACATACAGTCAAAGGTCTCCCTGAATGCTGCTGCTTCACCCACTTTCTTCAATGAAGTTAAATAAGAAAAACCTGAAAAGCTGAAAGGTGTGTGGTGAAAGTGTTTCCAATGTGCCAAACCACCACTACTGAGCTTTGGTCTTAAACTTTTGATCAGCTGTTGAACAGACTATTTCTCTTTAACTGTTGAAAGAATCAATTTGCAAAAAAAAATTTTTTCTTTTTTGTGTGTGTTTCACGCCCATTTTTTTCCCTTTTGTATTTCAAGCTCTACTTTGAACCTTTTTAAGATCCAAAAATGCAAAAATGTAAATTTGTGCGTTTTTTCAAGTGGCCTTAAGATTTTGATCGGGTTTGTCTCTCTTTGAATTTCAAAATAAAAGCCTCTAAACTTAGTGCCAACCTGTCTGTTGTCTTTCCTTTACGGAAAAAGTCAATGTGGTGCTAGTCTGGTATTCCATACAACAAATGGACATGTTCACATCTATTTAATTGTGTTTCGTGACAAGCTAAAAATGTATCTGTCTGATAAACCATATTATTTTGAAATTAAATTAAGTTTTTTGAATTATGTGTAACATATCATGTAAAATCCCCATATATAAACAACTTAGAGGGATTTATACTATTTTACTGTTTAAGGCACATAATTACAGATTAAGAGATAAAAATATTCACCAGTTTATATCAAAATGAACAAATTGATTTATTAATTGAAAACAAACAAACAAACAAACAAAAATCTGCAGAAGCGTATATGAAAAACAAGACATCTTTCTTCAGTTCACATGTTGACAACCCAAAATTTATATATACACACACTATATTTAAAAGTTTAAAAATTATTGTTCATGAAAAGAAAAAAACATTTTCTGAATACAGTTGATAACAGTTTATTGATTAACGTGAAAAATAAGAGGAAAGATGTGAAAAAATTTCACCCAGAGCATTCATAAGTTACTTTTGATGCATGTACAATAAAAAAAAAATACTTGATGAAATGAACATTACATAATACTTCTATGGAAACAGACATGAATAGAGAAAAGTCTTTTTTATAGAAAACTGACCATGAGATATTTTGTTCAGTAGACGGTAATGATTCTTTGCCTGTTGAGTTGGAAAACTGGATTAAGATTTTTTTTAATAAAACAGTATCTAAAAACATGAAGTTAATCAACAGACTTATCTTTCACTGGAGAGACTTGAAGAGTGTTGATGTCATAAAAATAGTGAACAACTTCAGTCTAAAAAGGGAGGTGCACTTGATGCAACACTTTTGGAAAAAGTTGCAATCTCAGAAAATGTTTCTGTAAAAGCAATGTTGTGTTTAAATAAAGTGGAAATGTACCTGCCCATACAGTTTAATACTGTATGTACAATACAGATAGAGCAAAGTGTAATAGAATGTTCAATAACTACCCCTCCAGTTTTGAAAACTTAAATCTATGCACGGCTGAATGAGGCTCTTCTGTGAATTATGTATTTGTTGACAAGTACTTCATACAACCACACTTCAAACACCCCATAAAATCTCCATCCTGTCCAACATTGTTAAATACCTTCATTT
>RPOG01001886.1:7546-48056 GCA_008086565.1 Thalassoma bifasciatum
GTAGTAGAATGCAAGCATGCATTTAAGCGGTCATACTACAGTTAAATGAAAAGTAAGAACACGTATGTGTATCAGCAAGCATGCTGAAGACCATCAAGAGGTACTTTGATGAAGTGACATCTAAAATGGTCATACTACAGTTGAGTGACATGAAAGTGAAAAACCTATGTACAGCGACGTGCTGAGGACCTTGAAGATACTTGATGCAGGCAAGCATCTAAAACAGGTCAATCTACAGTTATGAGATGTAAAGATAATATCTATGTGTTACAGCAAGCATGCTGTAGACCTTTGAAAGACTATGATGCAGCATGCATCCTAGAGGGTCATACTACAGTTATGTGCCATGTAAATAGACATCTTTGTGTTACAGCAAGCATGCTGTAGATCTTGGAAGGACTATGATGCAAGCATGCATCCTAAAAGGGGTCATACTACAGTTATTTGGGATGTAAATGACTGTCTATGTGTTACAGCAGCATGCTGTAGACCCATATCCTGAACAGATCGAAGACTTTACTACTGATTAAACCTTACACTTTACTACTGATTAAACCCAGCCGTCTCTCCTGATTCGATGAATTATTGTGCATGATAGCATCAGTTTGTGTGGGTTTTTTTTTTTTTTTTTTTTTTTTTTTTTTTTTTTTTTTTTTTTTTTTTTTTTTTTTTTTTTTTTTTTTTTTTTTTTTCTTTCCTCAAAGCTTTTTGAGCCATGATGATCTCCTTCACTCCTGGGCTAACGTAGCATTCGCAAGCTGTAGAAGTCCAGTGTCCCAAAGCTTCAACATGGAACCTAGAACCCGCTCTGCTGCGGCGGTAGCTGCCCCATGCCGGGCTGAGTGTGGAATGAAGAGTTGAGGAAGGAGACCACATCTTTGGCAGGGGACACTGAGTTGTGAGGTTGAACCGGGACCTTGATGAGAGTTCTCCTTTGTCAGTCAGGAGCAAGGCTCATCCAGTTTGCCGATGGCGGTGAGCAAGTACCAGGTCATGGACAATAGAGGAAGGAAAACAGTGTTAGTTTCTGCAGTGACAAAGGTTGGAATTTTGTAACCTCTGACTGCGATGGAATATTTAAGAAAAAAGGAATGGGTGATGAGCTACAGTAATATCTGAATTAGTGGAATCATGCAGAGGTGAAAAAGCATCTTGAGCTAGATGAGTATTCACCACGCTGAAGAAAACAGTAAAAAGCTATGAGAGAAACCATTTCCAGTAAAAGATCTACCTATACCCCGGAAACACCCTGTATTAAGTGAGACTGCAGTTTTTTGGGTTTTTTTTTCTTGTTTTTGTTTTTCTTTAAACCAGAGTTAAAGAAGATGGAAGGTTCTTATCCCTGGTGACTGGATGCTCCTTTTTAGACCATTGCACGGGGAGCGAATGGAGGTGTTTCCATATGGGCAACATACTGCTGGATCCAAGTATCTCAAGTGGAATTAAGTACCTCCTAAGGGCACTTTAATGGAAGATGGCTGCATTTCTGAACTTGAGACTGTAGACCACGAAAGCGCAAGTCCTGAGCATGTTTACAGGCATGACAATGACAGGGAACAAGAAACTGAGAGAAGAGGAGTGGTACCATGCGGAGTTGTAGGTNTGTGGGTTCCCCACCTCCCTGCAATTACTTTGCAGTTTGTCGTTTTCTTTTGCTCTGTTATTAGAGGTTTGTATACGTTTGTGGTGACGCTGTAGAACCTTGATGTCTGAAAAACGCTATGTGAAGCTCCTGTTTGTCATCAGGCAGCTAAGCGCCTTCTTTCAGGGACAACTCACTATGGAAGTGAAGGGCGGACCGCGCATAGGCGGAGCGAATGAAACTGAAGCTTTAGACTTAGAACAGCGTTGTTGTGATTTTTTTTTTTTTTTTTTTTTTTTAGAATTTATTTATTTATTTATTTCTAATGTGGTGGAGAACGAGGAAAGAAACGGGTGAGGGAACGGACGGAAAGTCAAGCACACTACACTTCGTATGATAAAACGCGCATGCGCTAGAGAGTTTTCTGGATGGGCGGGGGAGCGTGCTACTTGAGCTGCGGCTACGGAAGATGATTACTTTTAGCACAACCGAACTTCCCCACGGTCAACAACACATTTGTCTGATACATTTCAGATGAGCATAGAGGGATCAGGTTAATATGGTTACCTGCCGGCTTTAATCCCTGAGGTGAGGGAGATCGCTGCAGCTGGTGAGAAGAACGACGCTCCAGCTGGAGCTGCCGGGACTGCATTTCCCAGTGACCTTTGCGGCGTGATGTAGCTTGGTCATGGTCGCCATGGTATCCAGGGACGCTGCATACGGGCCGGGTGCATGGTTCTGAGGGAGGCCGACGAAGTGGTTTTCTGGGAGTTTGAGACATCCATCTCGCTGAGGGAGGTTTAGATAATTGCCAGAGCAGTTTTCCCAGAACAGTTAACGCGGGTCCTCGTCCTGGATATCGACGCTGGTCTGAGCCGGGCTCTCTTAGCGGGCGTGCTAATGCTGGCGCTAGCTTCAATGCTAGGAGCAGTGTGCGGGCATTTTTCCTTCTTGACTTGTCCTCTGGCCGGAGGAAGGTGCGGTGGAGGCAGAGGAAGCCTGAGCATGGCTGTGAATGTGGGCCTGAAAAACTTTAAGAAGCTTTTTGTTGCTGACTCGCTGTGTGAAGGATCAGTTCTCTTTAAGACCAGCCGGATAATGGATGACTGCTGTATACTTGCCGACCGGGAGCTGCGGCGAATACTGCGATTTGCCTCAGGCCCAAATTCATCTGGAGTTTCGCTGATATAACCGTCCTCAAAGGATCCAGCTGAGACATTTCGGCGGATGAGATGGTGAGTTTGACACACAGACGGCAAAGAACAAAAACTCTCGTACCTTAACTTCGAGACGCAGCAGTGTGGTGCGTAGCAGTAGCAGGAATAGTTGTGAATGTAGACATGTTTAAATACACCGCCTTGTTGGTCGACGGTGAGCTGTGATTGGTTAAGTGGAGAGGTGTGACTCGAACGTCAGCCTGTCAGCTGGTATCAGCTGGGCGTATGACTTCCGTGTCCTGCATGAACTAACGCGAGCTTCATTTACTGTGGAAGACTGGACTCATCTTTTCCCAGGTAAAGTTAAACAACCCCTCTAGCATTTATCCCTGCAGTGCGCTGCTCTCTCTCCAGTGTAAAGTTAATGTAGATCGCCCTACAGCTAACATCCCCCTCCCTGCAGCCAGTATTCATAAATCTTTCTCCATCCATATCACCAAAATAAGGGGATTTTCTTTGGTAGAGCAGGAGCATTCTGATTAAAACTGATGTATATATGGGGGGTGGATGGCCTAGTGGATATGGCTGCGCACCATGAGGTTTGCCCTCGAGCGGGCGGCCCGGGTTCGAGTCCGACCTGTGGCCCATTTCCCGCATGTCACACCCCACTCTCTCTCCCCTTTCCGACGCTATCCACTGTCCTCCTCTATCGCACAAAGGCCAAAAAAATAACTTAAAAAAAAAACTGATGTTTATTTCTTCACTTTCTGAAGCAAAAAATGATTAGAGTTTTATTTTTGAAGAGCAGAAGGTTTTACGCACGTGTGTCGCTCTGTTAATCTGCGGGTGACACAAGAAGGGTCCCAACTTGGTAANGTGGATGGCCTAGTGGATATGGCTGCGCACCATGAGGTTTGCCCTCGAGCGGGCGGCCCGGGTTCGAGTCCGACCTGTGGCCCATTTCCCGCATGTCACACCCCACTCTCTCTCCCCTTTCCGACGCTATCCACTGTCCTCCTCTATCGCACAAAGGCCAAAAAAATAACTTAAAAAAAAAACTGATGTTTATTTCTTCACTTTCTGAAGCAAAAAATGATTAGAGTTTTATTTTTGAAGAGCAGAAGGTTTTACGCACGTGTGTCGCTCTGTTAATCTGCGGGTGACACAAGAAGGGTCCCAACTTGGTAAAAGTTTCACTAAAACATCTCAAACAAACTCCTTAAACGTGCCCAATGGAAAGAAGAACACAACATTGACAGGATATTTGTCAGTTGATAAACTTTTTGCACAGTTGATACGAAAAAAGAGGGCGAGCCCGTCAGGAGGCTTTGTGTCAGAAAGAAACAAGAATATCTTTATGACATTCTAGTTGTTGTTGTTTTGTTACTTTACTCTTACTGTCATGATCACGCTGCACAGACACACAGGGGCTCTTTGAAAAGCAAATATTTCTAGAAGGAGCCCAATTTGACCAGTGCTTATTTTAGCACATGCCTTGCGGGCGCTGAAGATGGTGGTGACGGGCGACCTAGTGCCCGTCAGGACCGCGTTGGTGACCCCTGCTTTACAACAATTAGCTGTCTGCTGCTACCTACTGAAATAGAAGAGTATTACATTATCTGTCACACTTGATTTCAGCACAGATACTAAAAAATGGTTAATTAGGTGACATTAGATAATTTCCTGTGGCACACCTGGCGATCTCTCACGGCACACTAGTGTGCCGCGGCACACAGGTTGAAAAACACTGAATTAGACAACCTGACCAAAGGATTCAAAGAGAGAGAATTACCTGCACAGGTAGATCAGAGGACAAAAACCTCAGTGACACATTTGGGAATTAACAGACAACCCTTACACTTGGTCATAAGTGACTCAGATCATTTATACATTTATATGTACGTGACATATACACATGGGGTATTGGTCCTGGGTTTTAGATACAAATAAAAGCTTTAGCTGTTTTCCAAACTGTCTACTACACTAACAGCTCCCTCCTACTTCAGCTGAACTTCAGTATGTAGTGTCAGTATGTGAAAACTTGGTAGATCTGTAGTAAACTACAAGTTCCTGGATGTTTCTACTGATCTGGGAAAATTTCACAGTCTGTAACGGACCAGTCTACCTGACATACTGTTTCCCAAAATGCACAGCGCAAATGCTGTTTGACTATGCAGGAGCACTCGGGTTTATGTGAATTACCCTAACCCTTACCTACTGGAATAAATCAGCACAACTACAACACAACAACAAAAATGTTAGACAGACTGTGAGATAGAAGTGAAATGACAAAGAAGAAATACCTGTAAATCTGCTCACTTCATTTCAGGAAAGAGGTGTTTACTTCTACAAAATTCATACAAGCCTCACTTCTTCACTTATGACAGCCTGTGGAATGTAAACAGTGTTTCTATCAGCTGTAAAGAAAACCTGAAATTTAAAAAAGTCAGACTTATTTTCATTACACAATAGCTTCTGGTATATGATTAAAAATTGAATATGTTGACTTTGCTGTATTAAACTTTCATACATTTACAAATTTCATAAAACCAGATTCTGAAATCTCTCACTGAATTTATTGTTTTTCTACATGAATTTAAAATGTTCCTTGAACCACTGATAATGATGAAAAAACAAAAAACACTCAAACATTTACAACTACTATTCCTTTCACATGCTAAATTGTATTTATTTATTTTTCCATGTATTTTATTAACTCATCTAATTCTTATCTACTTTTATTGTTCCTGTAACTGCACCACTGATTGTTATAGTGAATTAATGAATGAAATGCCAAATGGTTCATGGTTCATTTTCTACATTTATGACAAAGTTAAGCATTAGAAAAAAATCCATGAGCTCTACTTTCTGAATCAGAAACCTGATGAAGTATACTATTAGACATACCCAATAAAACAGTCATACTTCATACTCCATGTGAAAGTAGAAGGCACTTTCACACGTACTATGTGGTAGGGTGGTTTTGAAAGCCTTTGTCTGCTGGAAAAGTTCTAAAATCTTCATACCCTTTGTTTCCCCTTTTCAGTTTGAGAAACTTCTTTCAGGTTTTATAAATGTCTTGATGTTTTTGAAATTCCATGTTGGATTCCATATGATGCCTCTGACTGTGGCTGCTGAAGTGGTGACACTTTCTATAAAGGTTCAATCCCACATTTATCCATGTGTATTTGAATGAGAAAAAGGGACAAATTCTTTGATTTCAGAAACTGGACGGTGGTGCTTTTTTACATCCACTTAGCCATTTAAACAAAGGTGGGGAAACTTGGTAAAATATGTTCACCGGTGAGCCCTTAGGCAAACTAATGTGACTTTCTTCAACCAAAACACTTTGTTCAATGAAGTTTTTGAAGAAGATAACCCTGTCTATGTGAGTATCTTTTCAAGCTTTAAGATCCAGGCTGAGCTACTCTTACTGAGGTAAAAGTGAAGGTGACTTAACCAGGCCGAAGCCCTTAGCTTCACACACACACACACACACACGCACACACACAGGCTGAGTTTATTTCTATTAGACCTCCAGAGTTACCTTTCAATAAGCCGCCATGCTCTGCCTCATTTCACATTTAGAAGAATAACTGTCAGCACCTGTGTGTCACTGCACCAATTATCACTGCGCCTCTTCAGTGTTTATGGAATAAAAGCAGCTCAGACTGGATCTCTAAAGGTCAGACAGAGCCAGGCAGCACATCTTCATCCATCTTCTCTGAGTCCTGAGCTGGGTTCAGAGCTGGGACTCTGGCTGTGTGGTCGGGAGACATGTGTGCTGATATGTTCCTGTTACAGTGAGCTGGAGTCATGTTAGCCTGGAGGTGTGTGTGTGTGTGTGTGTGTAAGAGGCTTCAGTCCTTCTGCAGAAACAAACAGAGGAATCCAGCAGCTTCACTCAGCCTGATGTCAACATCCTTCATGTGCAGCCACACTCTGGACTCTGTGGGGCTCATACTGGACTGGCCTCTGTGTGTGTGTGTGTGTGTGTGTGTGTGTGTGTGTGTGTGTGTGTGTGTCTCAGCGGTCTGCTGGTTCTCTCTGAGTGAAGCTTCAGTGAGCTTTAATAATTCACTGCTCTCTTTTAGCTCCCAGACAAACTGAGTTTCTACCAACAGGGGACTCAGGGAGCAGCACAGAGGCAGCTTTGATTTAACCAGAGTCCAGTCTTTCTTACACTCACACACACACACACACACACACACACACACACACACAGTGGCCTGTGGTACAGTACTCTGAAATGCTCCCCCTCAGACCTCCAGCTGCAGACTGAGGCAGATGTAACCCTGCAGAAGAAGCTGAGGAGGAACGCTGCATGAAGTCTGAGGCCAAAAGTGTCTGAAAAGAGCTTTTTCATGTTTAAATATTCCCCTAAATGTGGAAAACACAGCCCTGATGCCCACAGTGTTCTTCCTGCAGGAAAGTCAGGACGCTTTAGCAGCAGGCTGAGACCTCCACCAGGTGTCTGTGACAATCACTTCATGGTGATATACTCAAAATAATATATACTTCTTCCCTGAGTCCATGTGTCCCTCTCAACCAATCAGGAGACAGCTGTTTTCTGATCAGACCATGTGATGTGAGGCGGTGCCTGCTTGTCTTCAATATGCTGGTGGTTGTACTTATGTATGTGTTTCCTTGAGGTAACAGGCACTCCTGATCCCTTAGGCCCCGTCTACACAGCAATGTTTCACAGCGTTTCACCCTGAAACGCAGGAAAATGCAATGAAAAAAATCTTTGTCTGCACGGAAAAGCTGAGAGACTGAAAACGCTGTAGTATCATGTCAGGCCTGAGGATGGCGATATAACTGTAGAAGTGGTATACACGACAACAGTATAAAAAAAACGAAGAAGAGGTGAGCTGATCATCTGGCGTTTATATCAAAACTTCTTCTCTAATTGCAGAATTAGTTCAATAAATGCAGGTTTTAGTAGAAGTCAGTCAGTAGATTCAGCAGCAGAAGAACAAAACAGTAGGTCGCTGTTGTTGTTGTCGTTTTTCGGTTTGTCCCTGGCACAGTGGAGGCTTATTACACATGCACAGAGCTAAACGTGACGTCCAGGGAAACCCCCAGCTTAGTGTTTACACGGAGACAGTGAAAACAGCATTTTCAAAAATTTACATTTTCAGTCGGTGAAAACGCTGTTTTTGTTTAAACAGGAGGCTAAAATGCAACAATACTTTTGCATTTCACCCTGAACCCGTAAACGGGGCCTGAGTCCCAGTCGGTCTCTTTCTACCACACACTCTGTCACTTTCTCTTCAGCTGAGCAGCTCACACAGTTCACAGTAGTAGAGATTTTGTGTTAATGTGCACTCCTCCACACCTCTCACTGCATCATGTTCACACACCAACACACACGCTACTGATGTTACAGACTGAACACATCCCGTATTCCAAATGATTTTTCTTTTATTGAACTTTTTGTTGTAAGTAATTACTCTTTTAGTTGGTTTGTTCATGGTCGTCTTATCATTTATCATGGCTCAGTAGAATAAACTGACATGGATACAGGTGTCAGGAGGGGTTAAAGGGCTGTTAAGGGGTGGGGTGGGGTGGGGGGGGGGTTAAGAAGAGACAGTAAAGAGAGAAAGGTGAGGTGAAGCCTCAGGTTGACTTGACAGACAGTCAACTGTTCAGGTCAGAATCAGAGTCAGAATCACAATTTCCTTTTATTCACCAAGCATCTTCAAGAAGCATATAAAGAATCTGATTTTAGTTTTAACTGCACTCTCTATGTACAAACATTTATGAATAAACATTACATATCAGCCATATATGAAAAAAGTAGAGATAAAGTAGTTAAAAGAAAACTTTTGTACAAAGAAGTGTGTATATATAACTTGTTTAAGTTTAATAGTGGATTTGGGTGCAATCAGCATATGAGCACACCTGAATTCACCTATTTCAGGACATTTGTTAGAGGCATCAGGAGGAATCACGTCTCTAATCTGATCAGGCAACTTTCCCTCCAGCTCTCATGTTCTCCCACCTTTGTGATTGTGAACCCCACCCTTCTTGTTTTATCCTGCCCCACCACCTCTTATATAAAAATCTGACTGCCTTTGTCTAGTGTTACCGGATTCTTTAGATGATCATGATCTCCCAAGAGTCACATGAAGAAGAACAATTTCTTAGTTCAGCATTTATTCAGGTCAGGTGAAGTGTAGCAGTGCTCGTTTCTCTTACTTTTAAACAACTTCTAGCTGCACCTATACAGAGGTTAAGTTTACCTAAACACCCGTACATGACTGGCCATCAAGTATGACTGACACAGCTGTGGTCAGACTTTAGAGAGATGAACAATCAGAGAGTGTGAGTGTTGGTCGAGCATGTAGCTCAGTGAAAGTTCAGACAGGTCATGTAGCCCTCACAGACTCAGGGTAGAGACAGGAGCTGTCTGCCAACAATTCATATCAACCTTGAGGCTGTAGGAGAACACACAGGCAACATAAGACTGGATAAAATACTGAGCTGAACTAACAAAGTTGACAAAAGAGAATATAAAACAAGAAATAATAAAACACTTTGTGCCAGTCTTCCATGATCCCTGTGTCCTGTTTTCACTGAGTACGTTTCTTTTCTTTGTTGGTTTTGAGACTCAAGCAGAAACTGTGATTTTTATTTGCTTTTTTTGTAATCAAGGTGTATTATTTTGCTTCCTTAGCTTTGCCGTGATTTCTAGTTTTCCCTTTCCTTTTGTTCCACCAGCATGGCTGAGATTTTTGTCCTTTACTTTGAGAGTCTTCTTGTTTTCAACCTGAGATGAGTTTTCGGGTCCTTCTTATGCTGATCATTGTCACATTTGGTTACAAAGATGAAGAATACAGGAAACAGAAATGTGAATGTTTGGGCAAAAATGAAGCATGTGATCTTTTGATTGTAAAGATTTGAGGTTATGAAGAAATCAAAGGTGGTCTGAAAAAGAACATCACACCATCAAACACATCACTGAACTATAAAACATCTTTGAAACCAGCCAAAGAAACTGAGAATGTTTATAAAACCAGAGCATTGTTTAGTACTGGTTTCCTTTTTAAGCTATGGACTAATTTTTTTCATGTGTCCATGTATGAAGTTGTACTGCTCCTAAGATCTGCAGCTCAGTGTCAGCAAACAAAGGTTTCTGCTGCTTACAGGGTGTAAGAGTTCCTAAAACATGTAGGTGTTTAATATGACCTCATCATTATCCTCTTTACTGCTCATGATTTATGTGTAACATTAAATCTATACTTTAATAAGCCTCTGAGATAAATATAACACCAGTGCACAAAGAAGAAGAGTTGTGTTTGTTTTACAGAAGGACACACATTTTATTTCAATAACTGTGGTAAATAAATGTAAAAATTGTATAGTGTAAATAAATACAGCAGCAGCATAAAGGTTTGAGCAGGAGGCTGCTCTTCTCTGCAGAGCCAGGCTCATAAAAACAGCTTTACTGTAGATGGAGTTTGTTTTTATTTAAAGTCACATACAGGAGCGTTAAATATGACCCAGCGTCCTTCACTCTGCATGCTAACAGCAGATAGAGCTGCTGTCAGTCACATGATGTGTTGAGATGAGAGCAGCAGTGATTAGGAGACGAGTTTTCATCAAAACTCAAAATGAAGATAATCAGAACTGATTTGACAGAGAGAGGTGTGTGACTTCTTTCTGTCTGTTTGTTCTGATTGTAATTTAATTCATCAGTGAAGTGTCTCTGTAATTATAGACGCTGCCGTAATGTAGCCTTGGCACATAAACAAACAACAAACAAACAAAAACAACAACCAGGAAACAAAGAGAACTATCAGAAACACTTGACTGCTCATCACAAAGTTAACTTTCCCTGAAAGCAGACTCCTCTGAAGGCCGTAAAACAGAGCCTACATAGCCCAGGATGCAATGCAGCCTCACACTGGATAATATAATGGATTATGTAATGTATTCTATTAATGTAGTCCTTTTTTAGTCTGGGCATCACTGAAGGCTGCTGGAGTTGAGTTGGACGTTTATTTAAAGTGTTTACCCTGTAGGAAACCATTATTGATGCAGTGTGTTTTTCTAGCAATTTCCCAGCAGTCGATGAAATTACAGGTGTCATTCCATCTCATTTCATTTTTCATATCGAACATAACGACAGCACATTATGAACTGTGACACTTAAATAAGAGGCTTCAGAGGCCATGTGGAGGGAGAAGTCATTCTGCCTTTTTGCTGCTTTGTCATTTACAGTGTTTCATTTGTGTTTGACATTTCCATGTGTAAATGACTCATACATAAAAGTCAAAGGGACAGAGAAAAGTGTTATTTCCTGTTTTGTGATATTTTCATTTTATGGTAATTTCTCTATTTTTTGTTTGTGTATTGTTGAAACTGGCTGGAGCTTTTATTTTGAAGTCTGGGTTTTGGTGAGCAGGAAATGGATAAAACAGTGACAGTAGGTTCATCCTTCAAGGGCTACAGAGAGTGAATCTTACAACAATGACAAGCATCCTGAGCTGGGAATGGTTTATAATTCTTGGCTGGTGTTAAATGCTTGAGCTGGTACTTTGTTCTTCTTCTGCCTGCGATGAATGTTTAAACCAGGAAGCAGCTAACGGACCAGTTTCTTGTTAGCTGTTTCTGGTGACTACAGAAGACCAAACCTCCTTTCACTGGTATTTGTTTGTTTGTTCGGTGCATTAAATGCTTTGTAAAATCCACATTAACGTTACAATTTGAGAATTACATTAATGTAATTGTAATAACAGTAATGTTACATCCACCCTTGGCTGATTTTAAAGAGGGTAATGTTGTGGTTATGAGAAACTGGTTGAATGAGTGAGGACCCAAAAGTAGGTGGAGGCAGAGGAGCCAGTTGAAGGGATTTTATTGTAGCCCATGAAGTGGTGATGAAAAAAAACAAGGAAATAACAAAGACAGTGAGCCACTGAAAAAAAACACAAAAAGTCAAAAGAATCTGAAAAAATGCTTATACCTGTTGAGAGTCAACTAATGTCCTGCTGTAGTAGCAGGAGCACCTGACTCCCATCTCCACAGCCGCCTCAGAGAGAGCTGACAAGGCTGATGAGCAGCAGGTGCGCAGGCGCAGGAGTCACAGGTGCAGGAAACGAGGCAGAGAGTGAGAAAGAGCCGCTGAAGCCGTGTAGGAGAGACTGGGATAGCTCCATACAAATAACATGAACACAAGGACAAGGAAATTTACAGTGTTACAGCAGCAAACAAGACAGTGTATAGGACAAAACATTATCAAAGCAATGTGGATTAAAATAATATGACAAGAGCAACTTCAAAAATGTGAAAGTTGAGCACAAAATGAAAAGTGGAAATTCTTCTGAAAGGGGTAGAACAGCTTGTCCATCAGAGAATATAGCTTAGCCATCATTCTCCTGTCAGCCTTTAGAGGGTCCAGGGGGTCCAGGGGGTCCAGGGGGTCCAGGGGGTCCAGAGGGTCCAGAGGGTCCAGGGGGTCCAGAGGGTCCAGAGGGTCCAGAGGGTCCAGGGGGTCCAGGGGGTCCAGGGGGCAGCCCAGGACTGAATTGGACTTCTTCATCCATTTGTTCAGTCTCTCCTCTGTCCTGTCTGCCCACAGAAGGTAAACTCTCTCCCATGTAGAGTTGATCTCTGACCAGCCATGTCCCCTTTAATAGCATAATGCTTCTCCTCTTTTCTTGTCTTGATGTCAGGTCCCTGTTAGGAAAATAAAATTATACTAACAGGTCTAGACCTGTTACTGCTCCAGGAAAGTGTCTTGAGATAACTTTGTTGTTTTGTGGCCCTATATAAATAGAAATTGAAATTGATTGATTGATTGATTGATACTCTGCCCTCTGGTTTTCCCTCTGGTGCTGGGTTAGCACAGCTCGCTTGTCCACATTATTACTGATAGATCTGACATTCCCTTTAACGATGGATGGAAGGACAGGTTGATGTTAACTCCTCTTAGATTGCAGCTGTCAGCATGACCCCCTCAGCTCTCCTCCTCAGCTTGCAAGAAACATCAGGCCAAGCAACAATGTAACTATGGTTACACATAGGATCCCTGTACAAACACAAGAAAAAAATAGTAAAAATATCACTGCAGACATAACTGGTTTGGTCTCTATAGCCAATAAATAAGACATTTAAAAAGTAATTGCAGAGTCCAAATATAAAGGAACTAAGAAGAGAAGAAAAAGGAGGTAAAAAAAGGGGACAAGGAAGACTAAACTACTGTAACAGGCAGTCACTCAGGCAGCACTCAGAAATTATTATGTTGTAAAAGCTTCTGTTTTGCTTGGATATTTTGGATAATGTCATTGGATAATTTCATTCTCTGATTGCCTTGTCCCGTAGCTCTTACAGTGTGTGTGTGCTGAACCTGACCTGACAGAAATTCTAAAGACTGAGTTTCAAAGACACCTGTTGAAAGTGAAGCTCTGGCCTTAGTGGGCAACATTAAATGTTTTTAAAGATGAATCTTTTCTTCATTTGCAGCTCCTGATGAAGATCTTTCAGGCTGCTCACTCAAGGATAGGAGTAAACACATATGATATTCTCATACCTCTCTGAGCTGGAGAGGACACACATAAAGAAACTCTGAATCCTGAAGAGATGTCCAAGTCTTGTATTGCTCCCAGCATTACAGTTAGATTCAATTACTGTACCTCTCTTTATTCCCACACTTACTGTTACAGTAACAGTTAGTATGTGTTTATCTCCTCCTACAGCTCACTGTAGAGCTCTTCACTGCCTCTTATTACCCAGAACACTCTCTGTGTCTTCCAGCAGAGATGTGGATTCTTTTTCAAGGCTAAATCAGAGTTTATTGCTCACACTTTCTCTTCTGGACGCCTCACAGCGATCTGTGTTCGTATTCTTAGCAAAATTTAGAGTGTTTCCCATCTCTGGATTACAGCTCTACTCCACTCCATCAAAGCAGTCCGTCAGGTTTCCATTCAAGCCAGTGTGTCAGCTCACAGTGGATCTGCCCCATGGTGGTTTGGTTCAGTCCCTGCTCCGGCACTTTGCAGCAGATATGCAAAAGTCCAATTTTTGTTAGATGCTGGAGCTGGGACTTTAAAAAATGAATGAGGATCATTGATCATGCGTTAGGAAGCGAGGGAACTCCAGCTGTCTGGTGTCTTGAATAAACAGCTGGTATGAGTTGTTGCATGCAGTCAACACGCAACAGCAGAGCCGGACCAGAGACGCATCCAGTGCATTGTGTAGTGTTGTGCCATGTTCCATGTCTTATATTTCCTAGTCTTATGATTTCATCGCCCTTTGTGTTCCTGCTTCCTAATTACCTTGTTCCCAGTTTTCTTGTGTACTGGAGTCAGTGTATCTTGTCCTTCTTCACCAGTGTTCCTCCTGTTTACCTTCATATCTTTGACCTCAGCCTGGGTCTTTGACTCAGTCTCTGCCTTATGTTTTTGGATACGCTTACCTGATTGGCTGTCTTCCTGTGAACCGTACTTTGATTTGATTCAATAGACTTTTGAACTTCCGTTTTGGGTCCTGTTTCTGGTACAGTGTGAGAGAACCTGTACACTCAAGTATCAGCAGGAGAAACAGTCTGTAAGGAGAGCAAAAGCAGGAGGACCACAATCCAGTGTAATGACAGCCCAGCTCCCACAGTGGGTAATCTGGATGAAGAGCAGCAAACACTCATCCCTTTTTCCCCAGTGCTTGTTTGGTCTCAGTGCTAGTGCTTAGTTGGTTCTAATCCTGTTCTTCATAAGAATCGGTTTGTTTTTCCATCAGCAAGCAGCCAAGCTGAAACCATACCATTGTATCACCGTAAAACATAAGAACGTCACTAAGTTTGCAGCCATTTCTGTTTCCACTAGGTTTCCGGCCTCCTGGGGATTGTGTTGGCTGGGTTGGGTAAAATGACTTATTCTGTATTCTGTACATTCTGAAAACCCCAAAAGAGGACACCCACCTCGCCTCTTGGAGATACTGCAAAATACCCAGAGACACTCAAAGATGACTGTGTGGCTTTATTCACCATACTGTTATTCCAAACACCCCTTTTCCTAATACCTCCTCACAACGTGCTTAATACAAAAGAAAAAGCTCAATGCTTACACATGTAATTCTCTTGTGCACAAAATATAAATGATGCCTGTTTAACCAAAGTTGTAGTTAAACAAAAGAAAAAGAAAAATTGAGGTATTTTTCCAATGTTCTTTTGAACCCGAAAGGCAAAGAGGGGTCATACATTCTTGTTTGTCAATTTGACTAATGTAAAAATAGAAATAATGCCCGTGAGGGCAGTTCACAGTGCTTCCCACCAGTCATGACCCCAACAAAAAGAGGAGAACTTTTTCCCGCAGTTTGCCTGTAAAAGTGCATTTACTCTCTGGTATTTTCTGTCAGAGAGCACAGTGCAGACAGTCAGAACATGTTTTCTTTTTTGGTCTGAAGGAAGAAGCGGCCGGGTTTTTTGTGTCATGACTCATGCACCGTCATGTTCAACATCTTGACAGGTTACATTGGTACATCAGAATAATGCCAGTGACCCACCGCAGCGCTTTATTACAAATATTAATAGTCTGTACAACAAGCTGTGCAAAACCCAGATCATTTAGAGAGTTTTATCAAATCCTCCAGAACATAATTTTACCACCAGAAAAGAGGACATGTCCCAGCAAAAGAGGACATATGGTCACCCTGCCACTGGGGGCAGGGTGTCTCTTGTTTTTTGGGGTTTTTTTGGCTCTCTGTCTGCTAAGAGGACTGGCTCATCTACATGTGTGTGCATGCACTAGTTTGTGTGTCTGTGTGCATCAGGGCGGAACTCAGCCATGCAAGCTGATACAGAGAATTGTGAGCATGCGACCATGAGGCAGGTGTGATCTCTGTGTGTAAATAAGACAAAAACCATGAAGCTTTTCTTTCTGTTAAATAAAAGAACAAGGTCTGATCAATTACAGAGGTAACGCAATGCTGCTTCAAATAAACCATCATTTCAAGTTTTGAATGAGGTTACTCCAATAAAATAACAGACCACCTGCTTGGCAGTTTTTCTTTTTTAAAATGGCTGTTTTCCACAGCTGATTGGCTGATTGTTGGCCACAGTTACACTGGTGTAGATTGTGCCTCACTCTGGCCCAGCTCAGTTACTGTCAAAAAAGGTAACCGAGACACAAACCTGCTGAATGCTGTCAGTCAAGACAATCAGCATTTAGATTTCCTGACTTCCCTGAATGCATCAGAAATCATAGGTCCACTGCCATTCAACAAACAAACATCCTTAGAGTCATTTTCTTCTCTGCTTGAGATCAGACCTGATAGTTTTACTCTTCACTTTTACTAACCTGCATCATGATTTTGTTATTTCAGCTAATTGAAGGCAAATCAGTTTGTGTTTCAGCATCATACTGCTGAAGGAAGCCTCTGTGTGACTTACTGTTTACAGTGAAGCAGAGACTCACCTCAAACAGATGAACTCAGGAATAAACAGTCTTTTCACTCTTTACTCTTTACATCTTTGTGATGTTACACAGAGAACCACGACAGAGGTTTCTTTGAGTCTTTTCAGAAATAAACACATGCTCTCTCTCTCTTTCTCTCACACACACACACACACACACACACACACTGGCAGCAGAAGTCGTATGACAGTGATCAGTATTGAAAAGGGTACATTGTAAACCCATGTCTAATTTCACAGATGCTGAACAAATTGTCCTCTAACCTAAAGAAGACCATGTTTGTGCGGGTGGTTTAATTTGTGCGACTGCGTGTGTGTGTGAGAGAGAGAGAGAGAGAGAGAGAGAGAGAGAGCGTGTTCATCGAGGATTCAGACAATGAGAGAAAGTCAGGGAGGCGTGACGAGCTCAAGATGTGGGGGGAATATCTATGTGATTGTGTTCGTCGTACATCTTGACATTTGGTGTGTGTGTTTGTCAGGGCGAGTGTGTGTGTGTGTGTGTGTGTGTGTGTGTGTGTGTGTGTGTGTTGGTAGTAAAAGGTGGGGGATGCAACCAATACAGTACAAGAGAGCATCTCTGCATCAGGCTGCAGTGCAGATAGGCCCTTGGAGCGCCACACACACACACTTGCACACTCACACACACAAACACACTCTTACACACACACACTGGTGCTGGTGTCTGCTCAGGATGCAGAGGCCGTCGCGTGTCTTCTTGATGTGAGCTGACAGTTTGACTTCTAAAGCGATTTACAGTGAAATGACGCTCACACAGCCTCACTCACGGCTGCAGAAGCAATGAATATCCAAACACACTTTAAGAGCAGCGGCAGAGGGGCTTCATTGTGTGTGTGTGTTTGTGCAGGGGATCAGTATCTGTAGACACTGAAGCATTTATTGGATGTCACTCTCTGAAAGCCCATTTCCTCTCCCCAGAGTCGTCCCCACACGTGGAGCTCAGCCACGCACAGACCTCCATACATTTCCATGATCATATTCATGGATATTTAAATCACTCTGCTCTCTGGAGGAGATTATCAGAGGTTGACGGACCAATCAGGTGTGAGATTATTGCTTTTGTCAAACAGTTTCCTGACAGTCTCTTTAGCCACAGAGAGGAAGGAGAGTTTAGCTGTGTGTCCACATGGAGGCCAGAGTTTAACCCGATTACACACAACAGCTCCCTGATGGATGTGAGACGATGCTCCCAGTGTGTGTGTGTGTGTGTGTGTGTGTGTGTGTGTATGTGTGTTCCCCCTTTATAGTGTGTATCTCTGCAAACACACACAAACATCAATCCTTTCCTGTAAATGGACTGTCAGAAAAAGTAGTTTGTGTTCAAAGAGAGGCTGATAGGAAGCAGGAAGGAAGCTGATAGAGAGAGAGAGGAGGAAGAGAGATGAAGAGGAGCCTGATCGAACACAGGAGAGGAGACGGCCTGATGTGGACTCAGATTGTTTCCTCCTGCTGGGTTGGAGGACCTGTTTGTAGATTTAGCTGCCTCTTTTCCTCCTCTCTGCACCGTGTTCAAAGCAGGAAAAAAAAGCTGAGGCAGAACTTCAAGTGACAAACAGAGCCAGGAATGAGGAAGAAAGGAGACGTCTAATTCAGAAGAGAGAATACAAAGTGGAGAAGGAAACGACAGAGGAAAAACAGTGAAGAGGGCAGCAAAGAAAAGAAAAATGTGGTGAGGGACCAACTGAAAAAAACGATGATGAAGAGGAAAGTGAGAAAAACTGTTGGAGGAATGACAGTAAAGAGTCAGCAGCACCTTTTTCTGTTCGCTGTCTCTTTGTTTTTCATCTCTGCTTTAAATATTTACAGTTTATTAAGAGAGGATTAACTTGTACTTTGTTAGCTGTTAAAAACAGTCTTAAACTTGATTAAAAGTGTAGAAGAGTCTGGAGTATGAAAGCCCATTTCTGACAGTAATTAAAATATAAAAGAAAACTTGACTTTGTCGAGGATTTATTTCTTTACTTTTTTTCAAAATTCTTAAGGTCAAAGTTTCAAAGTAATTACTTCAAAAGTTATATTGATATTTGATATTTATAAAAAATAATTAAGTCAAAATTGTAGGAAGAAGTACAATTTTGTGAAAAAGCAACATTTGAGAAGAAAGTCCAAAATTTTGAGGAAAATACAGTCAAACTCTTGGATAGAAAGTCTAAATTTTGAGACATAAAGTTAACAATAATTAAGTGGAAATATTTACAGCTTAGTCCAAATATAAGATAGAGTCAACATTTTGAGATAAAAAGTTAAAATTTAAGATAATTCAGTCAAAATATCCAAATAAATATTTAAAATATGAGTCATTAAGTCAAATTTTCAAGATGTTAAAGTCAAAATTTTGAGATAAGTCGAACTTTTGACATAAAAAGTCAAGATATGCAGGTAAAAAGTTGAAAATTATAAGATAAAAGGTTGTAATTTTCAGATAGAATTTCAAAATTATTACCTTAAAAATCAAAGTTTAGAGATAACAAAGTTGAAATTTTGAGATAGAAGTGGAAATGTTAAGGAAAAGTGGAAATATACTGATTCTAAATCAAGGTTATGAGATAAAAAGAAATCAGACTTTAGGGATAGAAAGTTGAAATTTTTACATTTTATCTCAAAATTTCAACTTCATGTGGCCAAGGTAAAAAAAATCTCAACAAAGCTGTTTTTTCTTTTTAATATCTCTTAATCAACAGAGATGGGATTCTTTACCAAAGGGATTTATGATAAAGAAGGAGACAATGAGAGAAAAAAAGAGGGAGAAATAACACAAAGGGAAGAAAGCAAAGAGAAGAGGAGAAGGAAGGTGGCTTGACGGAAGAAGTGGAAAAGGAGAGGAAGGAAGAAGACAAAGGAAAAGAAAAGATGGATTTAAATCAGGATAGGAAGAAGATGTGAATGATGAGCTGGAGAAAGGAAGAAGAAAAAGAAGAACTAAAGGAGAAAATGATCCTACGTCAGAGCACAGAGACACTTTAACACCTTTGATTTATCACAACCATCCACGCTTCATCTCACCGTTCATGACGACACACACTGACAGGATGATCTTTACCAGCCTGTTAACACACACACACACACACACACACACACACACACACACACACACACACACAAACAGCACTGAAACACAAACACAAAACATTACAGTCAGATGACATTTATAGCCTGACAGGACACCTTAACACATTCTTACTTTGTGTGTGTGTGTGTGTGTGTGTGTGTGTGTGTGTGTGTGTGTTCTTGTCTGGTTAGATGTGACATTTCCTCGGTCAGGGCTTGTGAGACCGACGCCTCATTAAAGGTTATCTGTTAATTACGGCGACAACGTGAGGTCGTTTGGAGTTTACTGTGCCTGCTGTCTGCCCCTGTTTTCACACACACACACACACACACAGATGTGCACAACTGTTTCAGTTCAGCAGTATTCTTGGGTGTAAATTGCTCTTTTGAGGTCATGTCACAGCATCTTTAACAGGCTGAGGTCCAGACTCTGACTGAAACACTCTTGAAGGTGTAGTTTCTACTGTTAAAGCTGATCTGTTGCTTTACTTCATCCTGTTTCATCATCCATCTTCTCATGGGCTTTAAATGGTGGAGCGTTGGCCATAAGTTTTACTGCAAAGTATCTCCATGGAATTGGGAATCCATTTTTTAGAGTAGATTTAGATTTTGGTACTCTGTGCCTGTTGGTGTTCACACATGGTGTTGTGTGTTCCTTCCAGACAACTGCACTCTGGTTTCATCTGTCTAGAGAATACTTTGTCAGAGCTGTTGTGTTAGTCTTAAGCTGATTCCTCCTCCCTTCATTGAGCATTCTGTTCTTGCAGCCATGTTTAAAGGATGGACACTCCTAGAGAGTACAAAGAGTGGACTGATGAACATCCTTTTGTATACTATAAATGTGCAAGTCAACAATTCTGAAATCCAAAAAGTTCCCCCACTGTTATTTCTTCCTCCTGTCTCACAAGAGCTATAAACGTATCAGCCAGTAACAGCAACACTGCCCCCATAGTTTGTAGTGGTACTGCTCCGTTTGGTCTGTATCCATAAGCTGTGGGGAAACACGCAGAAATATGCACAAAATGAACACAGAGTATGGACAGAGGGCTCTGTCCGTATCCATACACATATCTAACCCTGAGCATAAATGAGCCTTAAACTGCTCCAGAGCAGGTTTTGTTGTAGACAAAAGACCAATGAGTACAACCTGACCAATTAACTCTCTTAGAAAATGACCTGCCCATTCTTAGAAGATCCTGTCAGCGTTGGTGCACTGATCATGAGAAGAGCACATAGGAGAGAAAGGTTTTTGAGATAGATGGAAGCCTTTATTTGTCCCTGATGATATCCTGCACCAAAGATACAGATTCTGACTCTGCTACATATGTCAACTGATGGAGTCATGTGTTGAAAATTTTACACATCACAGTTGAGAGCACCTGAAATAATGAGGTAGATGGTAATAGTCACACTTGGTATAACTGCTGAAACAGGAATTCACGGGACATACAACCACTCGTCACACTGTCATGGTGAGGAATTAATATTCCAACACAAGGAAGGGGGGCTGAGCCTGAAAAAAAACTCAGTGGAAAATATAAACCAAAGACAGAGCTTGGCTTCAAACTTCTGTGCTGTAATAAAGTCAAACTGATTAATCAGAGTGCTGTCCTGTTATGTTATCCCATGATTTCATATTGTACAATCTCATTAAGTCACACATAAGAGCAGTCAGTTTTCTGGCAGCATTCCCTTCTGGCTTTCACTACAGCAACAGTTTTGCTTTTGTTCAAGTTGATGAGTTTGGATTTTCGTTATTTCTGAAGAATACACGTCTGCTCCTCCATGGTAAAAACAGGCTGATCTACAGGGTTTCTCCATGTTTGTGATTGGTTAGATGCTGTAGCTCCACCCTTTTTGTGTAAGTATGCACTGATCAAGATGGAAAAGTGCTAGAGCCACTTACTGAGTTGATTTCCAGCTTCATAGTACAGCTTATCAGCACCGAGAATGTCTTTTTTAAGTTCATCTACATTGTAAGAAAGAACAAGTTCAGTTTACTTAAAAAAAATATGGAAACTCGTTGCCTCAGAAATATCAAGTAAACTTGACTTGAATTCCTTATGTGTAAACAAGCTGTTTATATTAAGTGCACAGTACTACCACTAACTTAATCATTTTGAGTATATAATTATAGTGCTGACTTATTTATTTTAAGTCTGCAGTAATTATTTTGAAGTAATTATTTTGAGTGTTCAATACTAAGCTCACTTTGCAAAATTACACTGTAAACTATAATAAGTTGACTTTACTTTAAAAAAAATACACAAACTTGCTGCCTTAAAAAAAGTAATTTCTGTTAACTCAGATAAAGTAGATTTGATTAACTTATTTTTTGTGAGTTTGCAGTACTCAAATGAACTTAAATAAATTCTATCAGAGTAACTTATGCAAAATCATTCCTCTGGTTGACCATGAGTGAGGAGGGCAGGGAGTGAATATAAGACCCTGCTGTACATGGATATATCACATAGGTGACACAGGCTGTCTTTGCCCTGGTATAGACGATTGTCTAGGCTCCATGGCTTAGTCCATCTGTCTACAGCATAGACTGGATGACAAGGAGATCAATAAAGTTCATTTTCTTCTGTAAAATTATGGGTGAAAATTCCTGTGAATGCTGGGCATTGGCCTCTAATTCAAACAGGCATTTTCATTTGCCCACTCAAGCTGCCAATCATGTACTCAGGCAGTCAATGCCACAGAGCATCGACAGCCAGTCAGTGCCTTGGTGCACAGACAGTCTGTCTACACCACTGAGCACAGGCAGCTCGTGTGTGAATCACCCATGTACAGCAGGGTCTCATGTCAGCTGTGTACCCTCCTCACTCACGGTTACAGGGTTTGGTTATCAACTTTTGATAAGTTACTGCCGTGACATGAGTTTTCAGAACTTAGATCTTTTCAGCTTCAACAACTTCAAATTTGTGGTCAACTTACTTGGAAATTTTGAGGCAATCGGTTTCCTAAATTTTTCAAGTAAAGTCAACACAAGAAACTTGTCTTTACTAAGTTTAAGTGAGTAGACTCAACAGAGTGAGCTAAAATAAGTTAAGGTAACTTTTTTTTTTAAAGTAAGATTTACTATTACATTTTACAGTGTAGAAAACAGAGAGAGATCCTGGATATCTTAAAGTGTCTTTAGATTTGTAGTGTCTGTGTTTCAGACTAACATTAAGTGTGAGCTCAGAGTGTGCCTGGTATTAAACTTTAATTATTCCCATGAGTCAACTTTCCACATGATTATGAAGAAAAAGGAGAGAAAATAACAAAGAGTTCAGGGTTAAACAAATACAACATGAGGAAACATTAAATTAGAGAGAACAAACGATTTTAAAGCAGCTCATTGTGTTTGTTAATGTGTTCTATCTCTGCAAAAACTTTAAAAACGTCCAATAGATTCTAAAGACTTCCTTTGAGAAAAACAGCCCTGAGATCACAGAATCAGCTTCTCCATTCTGAAAACAGGGCTGTTCAAAGCTTTTGAGGTGAGCAACAACTTTTTTAAGTACTTGAAGATGTAAGACAGGTGCTCATGTGTTGCTTTATTTGAATCAGTTTTTATCTCTTTAATATAAATGAGTGAGTCATTGGTAACAAAATGGTGAAAAAAAAACTGACAACTAATTCATCTCAAAACAATAGAGGGCCGAGAACAAGACCCTGAGGATCACCAGGGCTCATCTCACACACAGGGACAGCAGAGAGAACAGAGCTTTTCATAGCACCCTGAGTTTGTTATCTCTGCAGCTTCATTAAACACCTCTAACACGTCTTCCCTCTGATCATTTCATATCATATTCTCATCAGTTAGCTTCCCAGAGGGTTCTGGAAAACTTCCACAGAGCTCAGCATCACAGCAGATTTATAAACTTAACGTCCTGACAGACTGTAAAGCATCAACACAAAGTCACCAAAACAGAATCATCCACTGAATACTACCACTTCCACATCATGCCAGAGGGTTCAAGAGCCTCCCCTGACTTTTAGCTCACCTTTTGTTTCAGGCCTGTGCTCCAGCAGCAGAGCAGCACCTCGAGGAGTCTGCCCTGAGAGTCTGTCAGACGACAGGAGAACAGAGAGCAGCACGCGGTGAACAGGTCGCTGGAGTTCTTTTCAGGAAACAGAGTTCACTGGTGCATGAGAGATCAGGTCCTTTTGTGATCCTCTCTACTATTAAATGCAAGAAAGCAGCCGTTCAGTGAGGAGTCTGTTTGATTTGAGATTTCTGCAAGCAACTGGCTCCATTCCTCCATGTTAATGTAATCATATTACCACACAGGAACGCTATTGTCATATGCTTCTGTCAGCAGAGTAATGGAACCGCCAGCAGGCTTTATATGAGATGGAGAACGGGCTCTCACATAAGAGCAGAGCGCTGTAAAAAGCTCATATGCAGGACCTAATTTCACGCAATCAACAAAGCCACTTTGTGTCAAACCTTTGCTCTTTTAAAATCCTCCCTTAAAGGAGCTGCAGGCCTCGAACCGAGACTTGGACAAGCTCACACAGGCTCACAATTTCATTTCACACTGAATGGAATTAACCAGTGGACCAACCTTACAAAGTGGCTTTCAAAGATTTTAGTTACGCTCGGAAACACTCGGCATGCTGCTGCTGCTGCTGCAGAATGTGCGTACGACAATGTGTGTGTGCGTGTGTGAGAGAGAGAGAAATGTCTGAAGAAATAGATCCATAAAGGTCAGGACTAAAATGTCCTTTTACTTCAGAAAATTACACAGAACCTCTCAGCTGCAGGAGCGGTCTTTAATATCAATATGTCTATTTCATCTGAAGACAGAGAGAGAGAGCGACTAAACACCAGGGAGGAGAGAGCAGGGAGCAAATTACTGCCTCACCATGTCCCTCTGTCTCTCTCTCTCTGTCTCTCTCTCTCTGTCTCTCTATAATTCCCAACAAGGGTTGAGCTGGTTTTCTATCCCTTCTTCATTTACAATGGATGTCAGATTAATCAAGAAACAACCCTTCTTGTTCTTAGTCCATCATAGCGTTTCTCTCTCTGACTGTATATCATGATGGATGGTGTGCCTCAATCTCAGCACACGTCAAGAAGAGTGAAGCCAAAATATCCAACAACACATGCTGATATGTTGCTCTGGCGGAGCAGATACTCAGTTCTGTAAAGTTCAATAACTCTTGTGGGAGTATTTGTTACACTTTCTCTCTTCCTCTCCGATAGCCCTACTAGAGCCTCATTGGTTAACACAGCCCTCAATCATGAAGTCACTTTTCCTCGTTAACACACTCTTGATCAAAATCTTAAGACCACTCGAAAAATTGCACCGATTTGCGTGTTTACTGTTGGAGCTTCATATGTTTCTAAGTGGAGTTTCAAAATACAAAAAGAAGAAGAATCAATCTAATCAAACTAAGCTAATCTAGATCTGCTTTTTCCTTCAATGGAACAATGGAGCTGACGGTTGTGCAGGGGGGTCAAACTGCAACTGGCTCATGTAGATGTTTCAGGGAGCGTCCTTCATGACTGAGGGCCCTGCTCTGTGCTAATGACTGAGTTTTCAACAGGTCAACACTGCAACGCTGACAAAGGACTTCTTCTTCTTCTTCTTCTTCTTCTTCTTCTTCTTCTTCTTCTTCTTCTTCTTCTTCTTCTTCTTCTTCTTCTTCCAGTGGAATAATCTCACTCTTTTGGACCATCATGCCTGTTCCCCTGATCTAAATCACATTGAGAACATTATGGGATGGATGGAGGGGGAAGTTGATAAAAATGGACGTCAGTTCCAGACAGTGTATGTTAAACATGAAGCATCTTCAGCACCCGGAGCAACGTTCCCACAATCCTCCTGGAAACACTCACATCAGACATGAACAAACTCATTTATCAAATGATAAGCAAGAACAGTGGAGCTCCTTATTACTGAGTCCTTTTTCAAACTTTCATTTCTATTTTAGAGGTTTTCAGTTTTTTTGAGCAGTGATCCTAAACTTTTGATGAGCTGATGAACAGACTATTTACCTTTCATTGTTGTTTGCTTACTCATTTTTTTGTCTCAATGTCTCAGATGTTCATATTCCTGCTTTGCCAACATGGATGAGTCTAGAATGGAGCATGATGACTAGTTAGAGACTGTGTATCTCACAGACTCTTTGTTTCGATCTTTAGTGAATGTTTCATGTTTGAATGTTTCATGCTGTGAATGTTGGGTCTGACTTTATTCCCTCCAACAATCAAACTCTCGTTTCTCTGATTCTGTCCATCTGCTCATCTCTCTCTCTCCAGCCCTGTTATTCCCGATGACGCTGATAGAGGAGGAGAGGAGGACACAGAGATGGAGGACAGAGAGGCCTGCAGTCACAGAACCACAGGGAGGGGGGGGGGTCCTGCGTGTGCGCTGATGTGAGCTCCTGGATG
Source organism: Thalassoma bifasciatum (assembly GCA_008086565.1). Lineage (NCBI taxonomy): Eukaryota > Metazoa > Chordata > Actinopteri > Labriformes > Labridae > Thalassoma > Thalassoma bifasciatum. The sequence goes on from RPOG01001886.1 coordinate 33,157, forward strand.
TGGTCCAGCTCGGCCCCAGGACTCGATGTTGCAGCTCTGATGAAGAGAACTCTGCAGCCCCCCTACTCACAGTTTTCCCCCACCTCCCCTCAACTTGTTAGCTTTCTCCTCACCCCTCGCCCCCTCGCCCCACCCTCCCCCCTCTCTGCACCCTGCCAATGTGATCCATGAGTTTTGCTCCAGCAGAGACTTGCTGAGGCAGCAGAAGGAGAGAATATTTACAGATCAGTCAGATGGGGTTGAGCTCTGCTGCTGCTGCTGCTGCTGCTGCTGCTGCTGTACACTCACACACCCACAGCTCCTCGTCAATCACCACTGCACACGCACGCACGCACGTACGCACGCACACACACACACACACACACACACACACACACACTCACACACCACAGTCACATACCTGTTTGTTCATCCACTGTAACAGGGCTGAGGTTTCTCAGTCACATCAGATTAATGTGAAGTTTTTCAGTTTTCAGTTGGGCCTCACTCCTTCTGTGTTTACACTGATATGAGCTTGTTCTCACAGCTGCTTCAGGGCCAGGAGTTACACCACTGTTTTTCTAAAATGTCTGAGAGGAATAGAGGTTCACTCAGCTTATAGACATGATGCTAAATGAATTATAGCACATTTGTTGACCCACACTTGGCCATGAGTCTATACCATTTACTCCTTATGGAGTCACAGGGACACTGACAGGTGTGTCTGTGGTTCCTGAAGGGTTTGAGGCCCTGCCCCTTTAAAATCCTTCACACAGCCCTGCTCAGAGGCCTCCAAACATGAACCCTGACATGCAGACTACAGCTCTCTTGCATGTTTACTCCTGATGCAGAGTTTGCTGACCTACGGCTGGGCAATTACTTGCAATTTAGATTAAATCCCAACATGGCCTGCTGCAATGTCTTTATCTCAGAAGGTGCAATATTTCTTTAACTTCACATGTGTTGGAATACGAGATGAACTTTTTATAGAAAAATGTTCTCTTCAATAAAGCCAAGGATATCAACAGCATGATATGTTAACCTAAAAATGATGCCACAATAAATCACAACTGCAATACAAGTAAATGCAAAATAACTATAATTAGATTATTTTTGCATATCATTGAACTTCAGTGTGACTGCTTACATGTGCACACACACACACACACACTCACACACACTCTGCATGTCTGAATGTGAGCTCTGGGTTTAGCCTGCACTCTGAGCAGCAGCAGACTGCAGGCTGGCAGCAAGACGAACACATCAGCCTCTCTCTGTCTGCAGCTGCAGGCCTGATGAAGACATCAGCTGACTCTTTTTATCCTCACTCAGAAACACGAACACACACACACATCATATATCCAAAAAACTGTCAATCCTGCTGTCGTCTGCCTCACTCAGTTTGATTCAAACCCTGAACTTTTAAACACAGAACACACACACACACACACACACACACACACACACACACACACACACCTCCATCTGAAGCTAGAAGCTCACACACTGAAAACACCTCTGCCTCCACTCATGTTTTTATATTTTTACACTTTTAGATGTTTCACACATGAATCAGAGTCTGTTGGGAGCAAAACTGCACACACACACACAAACAGACACACACACACATACACATATACACACACACACATACCCACACACAGAGCCTTGCGCTATGAGCAAACAGATGATGCTGCCAGAGAGAGGTGTTGCTCCTGCTAACTCTGTCAGCACAACAAGGTCAGTATGCAAAACACAGCTCGCGTGTGTTTGTGTGTCTGTGTGTGTGAATCTCATTGTGTGTTTGCATAAATGTGTGAAATCAACACAGAGACCTTGACATCCTCCCAGCTGAGCCAGACCCCCCACTGATCCCTCCTGACCCCACCCTTATATCACCCCTCTTCTCCCTCTCTCACCAGCAGGCAGGTCAGGTGAGGTCACCAGGAGCTGTGATGTCATCACCCCAGGCTGGTGTCATGGTAACAGTTTGCATCACTCATCCTGAGGAGAGGATCAGGTGTGTGGAGTGACCTGCAGTCTGCTGGGCCTCTGAATAACCTCCGTACCTCACAGGTGTGCACACCTGCTGCACACCTTCATCTTTAAACTCAGGCTGTGGGAGTCTGGACGCTCCTGCTGCTGCCCCCTCCTCCCTGAGGCTGACCGCTATAATGACACATCAGGAACAAGCTCGGGCAGTAGAAGGAGGCGTATGTATCCATGAAGTCAGCCAGCGTTCATGTTGCAGACCTGAGTGGATCTTTGTTAACAGCTTCACTCCTGCTGTCAGTGTTTTTAACCAGAGTGAGGCCAGGAGCTGCAGATTCATCTACACCCTTCACAAAGATTTAACATCAACACGCCAAATAAAGGGGAAGAATAACTGTGTCACAGAGTGTGCCTCAATCTAAAATGACCCAGTGTTACTCCATCTTAAACTCTGCTCATTTTTCTCCCTCACTGGAATCCACTTTACTCATGCAGATGTGTAAAATTCAGATGTGGGTAAAGCAGCCAAAAACTGCACTCTAGTAAGAGTATTATTACTTTAGAGAAATATGACTCTGGTCAAAGTAGAGAGTAGTCCTCCAAATAATGACTTGAGTAAGAGTAAGTAAGTATTCAGTGAAAAAGCTACTCAAGTATTGAGTAACTGGTGAGCAATTTCTGATTATTTCTGTCTTTTTAATCTGAGCATGGCCGTCAAAGACACAATTATAGAATAGGACTTAGCAAATTTGGATGTTACCAAACTATGTCACTTCATCCAAAACAATAGTAAATTGGATATTGATAAAATAATGTCTGACAGAAAAGAGACAGAAGAGCAGAAGAAAAGTAAAAGGGAGAGTGCTAGAGAAAGAGCGAAAGGCTAAAACAGGGGTTGAGCTGTTGGTGCTAATGTTCACTCTAACAACATGCAGCAGTTATTCTGCAGTGACCTGTTCAAACCTCCGAGTCTATCAATAAAATGAAGAGCCAGGTTATGTTTGCTCTGCCTGGTGAGGTTGGAGTTGGTAGAAGAGCACTGGTAGGACACAACCAGGATTCAACAACGTTGCATATTAATGTAACGTCTCAGAGCAACAGGGTGTGAGTAGCACCAAATGTAGCTGGTTACTAAACAATGCTACAAACTTACAAAGTTTGCTTTTTGTCACAATTCAAACAACAGTACTTCAAAACTGTTAATTAATACATTACCTGCTCCCGTTGTGTCGGAGATAAATGTCTTTATAAATTAAGTGGTGTCAAAAGGAAGATCCGATCTCTATTCACTTTCAAAACTGTTTTTGCAGTTCACAACAGTTTGCTCAAGTCCTCAGGCTGAGGGGGGCGCTGCAGTCCACTTCAAACTGATTCTCCTCACAGTTACTGTAAGTACATGTAACCCAGGAAGTGTTGCTCTTTACTTCCCACCTCTGATTAAACTGACCGTCTGCATTAGAACTGAGAGTAATGCATCTGATTTCTAACAGCTGCTTAGTTCTCCAGACGTCACACACTCCCTCCTCTTCCTGTGTGTGTGTGTGTGTGTGTGTGTGTGTGTGTGTGTGTGTGTGTGTGTGTGTGTGTGTGTGTGTGTGTGTGTGTGTGTGTGTGTGTGTGTGTGTGTGTGTGTGTGTGTGTGTGTGTGTGTGTGTGTGTGTGTGTGTGTGTGTGTGTGTGTGTGTGTGTATGTGTGTGTTTGTCTCTGCTCAGCTTCATCTCTCTGTTTACATCCATCTGTCTGGATTCTTTTCAGGAGCGGTGAAGAGGAAGCCTGGAGTAAAAAGTTGAGAACCAACTCTGAGGCAGACGTTAATAATTGAGGAGGGCAGGAGGGGAGAGAATGACTCCTGCAATATTCATATGTCATATTGACTGGACTGCCAGCTACTGCTCCACACAGCCGCTGCTCATGAAAACTCACACACCACTGAGGATATGATGCTGTGTCCTCCTGCTCCCACATCCCCCCTTCCTCCCCTTTGTAAATTATCCATACGTCACCTCCTCTTTCCCTTTCTCTTCCTCCATACTTCCCTCCTATCCCTGTCCTCCTCTTCTCTTCTCTTCTGCTTCTTCTCCTCATCCCCCTCTGATCTGGTGCCATTCCTCAGAAGAGCCCTGCATGCCCATGGGCCTGATTCAATTATGGAGCAAATTAAAAAGATGCTCCTCAGCTCCTCCAGCAGACAAAAGACACACACACACACACACACACACACACGTACGCACGCATGCACACACACACATACAGCTCTGACTGGCCTGCAGCATGGAGCAGATATTGACACTAATCACTGATGTAAAAATGGACAAACTGTAATTTCGAGGAGTGTGTCCTCAAGTTTTGCCCGGTGTTACATCACTGATGGAGCCCTCCCTCTGCTGCCCTCTACCTCCTCCTCCTCCTCTCCATCCTCCTCTTCATCTCTCCAGGCCCCAGATGCTGGCTTTAATTTGCCACCATGATGGTAACAGAGCTGTGAGCGAGTAGCCAGTCGCTCGCCCGCTCCAAATCTGCGAGGACAATCTGATGAATTAGACAGTAAAGAGGGAAGAAGCATCGTTAGCACCAGCCGTCTGCATTTTAGCAGCGGCCGTAAAAAAGCAAATCCTCAGAAAGAGCTGGAGTGTTTCTGAGGTCAACCAATTATGGAGCGCTGCAGGCTACACGGCTGCCTTTCAACGTGATTAGATCTGAACCCACCAGAGGACATCCGGTCCACTTGTTCTTCTCTTCACAGAGCTCAGATTAAAAAGCTCAGAGTGGAATAAAAATATATATTTTCTGCTGTGAATTTACCGTCTGCTGCTCTCAGCACGACAGAGAGAGGGACGGCTGGACAAAAGGGGGGGAGAGGGATTTGATGTGTGGAGAGTCCCCCGCATCTTTAAAAAACAGCCTCAGGCTGCAAGAGAGAGAGAGAGAGTAGAGATGTAAAAGAGGAGCGCTCTGTTGTTCACACCCTGGCACCACTTTTAGTGATTTGCATGTTTTTGATGAAGGTCTTTACTAAGCTGAGCAGTTGTCATGACCTCTGGGCCAATTAGATTCACTCAGGAGCTCTGATAACTCTGCTTTAAGAGCAGAGACTGGAAACATGAGCCCGCTTTGTCACACTTCCAAAACAAGAGCTTTTAATAATGCCTCAGCGTTTTTATTAGTTTTTTTTTTTTTTTTAAATGCTCTCCAGCTCCTTTCAATTTACCAAAACATGTTGCTCCTTCTTCATCATCATCATCCTCATCATCATGTGCAGCAAACGGAGAATATGAGACTGGAAGCTTCCATGACCTGAGGGCTGCACATGAAACAAGTGTTAATGTGTGTGAGAGAGACCATGTTCATGTACAGGTGTGTGTTTGAACATGTGTGTGTGTGTGTGTGTGTGTGTGTGTGTGTGTGTGTGTGTGTGTGTGTGTGTGTGTGTGTGTGTGTGTGTGTGTTGGAGGGTATAACTGTCCCCTCTGCTCTCTGAGGATAAAGTCCTAATAAATAATTCTCCAGCAAAAAAGATCGATTCAGCCTGAGGGTTCGGACCATGGAGGAAACATCAAATTCTGCTCGCTCTCTCTCTCTCACACACACACACACACACACACACACACACACACACACACAGTGAGAGGGTTTAAAGAGTAGTAAATGTCCAGGCGTTCACTCTGTCCTCTCTGGAGCAGCAGGTCTGTAACATCAGCCGTTCATCACACACACATTATCAGCCTGTGCAGCAGGAGGGGGGAACCTGTAAATAACAACACAACTTCTGCTCCAAGCGTGTGTGTGTGTGTGTGTGTGTGTGTGTGTGTGGGACAAAACAAACTGATAACAAGCAGGTGTGCATGTGTCTGATGCCACAAACTGTGTGTTTCTGCATCTGTTTTGCTCCCAGAATTGAGAAGGTCTGATTCATACAAATCAAAAAAGATAAAAGTATTGAAAAAAAAAGTATATATAGCACCTTTAATAACAAACATTCACAAAGTGCTTCAGGAAAACCAGGAAAAACAAGACATACTGAACAAGAAGATATGTGGTGTGAGTGATGTACTGTAAAGATGTGAAGATCAAAAGACGAAAGCACAAAGGAAAAGAGGAAACAATGACATCACATCAGGTGAATATGGAAAGCATCTTCACAGAACGAGATAAAAGAACTAAAAATTTGCATGGACTGAGCAAATAATTAAAGGTGAAAAAAAAAACTAAAATAACAAAATAGATAAAGCATGAATAAATAGAACTTAAAAAGAGAAGAATAACTACAACTAGATTAAAGTCTAAATAGTGAGATTGAAACTAAAATACAAGGAAAGGTAAAATTAAATCAAATGTCTGGTTTAGTGAGTTTCAAGGGGAGAATTAAAAGAAGTCCCTGTTACTCCAAAGCTGGGATGCTCTGATAGAAAAAGCTGGATCATCTTTATAATTGATGCTTCAATTTTGGGACGATCAGCTGAGCCCCACTCATAGATCTTCAAGCTGGCTCATAAGGTGTGAATATTTTGAGGTGCAGCTTGGTAAAGTGGTCAGTAAAATCTTAAATCAATTCTAAGATGCTGAGGAGCCAGTGGACAGACTGAAGAACAGGAGGGATGAGGTATCATCTGTTAGAACCAGTAAGAGGCCTGACATCTGGGTTTACACCAGAGGGAGAGACAGAGAGTGATTCATGGTGACACCAGAGAGGAGGGAGTTTCAGTAGTTGAGTCAGGAGAAGATGAATGCATGAATGACTGTTTCCAGGTCTGTTTGTGATAGAGGAGTGATGTGTCATTCATGAGCGATTTGTTCAAAACAAACAAATCATTTGGATGAAAGAACTGAACTGAATCAAATTCTAAAAAGAGTCGTGAGTCACTGACTAACAGAGAGCCTCACAGTGAGTCAGTGACTCATGACTCTTTTCAGTAAATGATTCACTCCGAATCTCTCTGAGTCTCTCTTGCTCTCAGCCAGACGGTAACTAAGTGATTTGTGTTCTGAACGTATGAAACGGAGCAAAATACATGTGATTTCACAGCTCTCAGTTTTAAACTGTAGCTTTATAACACTAAATGCTCAGCTCATTGGCTTATTATTCACCACCAGCTCTTCTCAGTACAAGCAGAACTTAGTTTGTGTTTCAGCTTCATAAATTGTGATTCACAGGCAGAGCTGTGGAGAAGTGCTGAATGATTCAGTGAATGGAACTGACTCTTCTCTGACTCTGACTCTACATTGAAAAGGACAGTTTTTCTCATCACTATGGCCGAGAAGATCTGATTTTGGAGGTGAATGAGACAAGTCTGAACATTTTTCTTGATGTGTGAATGGAAGGATATGTCTAAGTCAAAAATGACTCTGATCCTGACTTAATGAGCTGTAAGAAACTTTTTAAGAAACTGAAAAATAGAGGAAAGGATGAGGGAGAGGCACACCAGTTCTAAACCTGCACACACAGCTCCTCCAGTCCTGAAACAAAGTCTGCAGCTGGAAACACCCTGAGCCTCACCATCACCTGACCTACCTGAGGAGACACAACCTGAGGAAACACCTCGCAGAGAGGAGGAGGAGGAGCCTGGCATCAGCTCAGCCCAACATGCAGCAGGTCGACAGGATTCTTCAGTTGTAGCTGAAGAGATTTTTAACCTGGATGATAAAAACAAACATCCCCTCCAGGTGCCTGTGTGCCTGGAGGGGATGTTTGTCACATCAAACAAACTAATGTGGTATTTATATTCTAATTTTCTGAATCCTCTTCTGAGGAGTCTCTTCACTCCTCTGTGTCCTCTCATACAGGGAATCACAGAGATGACTTCAGAAGTAAGAGACGGTCAAAAGTTGATCAGATTCCAGCCATGGGTGTGGAGCAGAGACGTTGTTGCTGCTGCTGTTGCTGCTGCTGTTGCTGCTGCTGTTGCTGCTGGAGAGCAACTTCTGCTGATTCTTCAGACTGGTGTCCATAAGCTGCAGGTTGAAGAGCAGCAAACAGCAGATTTACGTGAGAGGAAACATCCATCACACCGACAGCTCCATGTGTGACTCTGTGTGTGTGTGTTTTCAGAAGTTTGTTTGCAGAGTAGCTCTTTGGTTTTTGTGTTTTCACCATGAGCCAGGAAGCAGAGTGATTGAGCGACGGAGCGTCAGGTTTTCAATCAGAACGAGGAGGAGGAGGATGAAGCCGTGCAGACGTCCCCTCCTCTTCCTCCTCCCTCTCCTGTCAGTGTGTGTGTGTGCGTGTGTGTGAGGCAGAGAGAGAGCAGCTCTCTGTTGTATGCACATAGAGAGGATGACTGCAGAAAGTACCAGAACAAGTGACATGTTGTTCAAAGTGCATACATAGCTGACAAAGAAGAACACACACTCTCTCTCTCCCTCACAGACACACACACACTCACCTGCGTGTCAGCTCTGACTTTTTGATGAATTGCTTTTCTTTTCCCTGCCTCTGATTGGACGTGTGTCTGTAACCAGGAGAAGAGACTTTGTGCTGAGAGACACAAACAAGAGACAGAGGCAGAGGCAGTGATTTTTACTTTCTCTCTACTTCAGAGGCTTTAAAGAGAAACAACAAACCAATCAGAGCAGCAGCCAATCAGAGAGCAGCTCTAACAAAAGCAGCAGGTAGAAAGAGTAAACGCAGGGCGCTGGTTTGAAGTCTTTCAGGTCTATCTTTGAGTATTAAGGATTTATGAGATCTAAGTGAAGCTGCTTTGAGTTTACAGCAGGGGAGAGGTTCACTCAGCTGTGCAGTCGTACTGTTGCTCAGCGGGGAGGGAGGACAGCTGAGCTGTGTTTACCATGTGGCTGTGGGGGGTTTCTTAGTTATAACCACACACAGGAGGAGGCAGCACGCTGGACCAGACTTCTTTAGAGGAAAACTCCTTTAGTACCAAAATAACCTTTGAGAAAGGTCCCGTCTGCACCGTCTGCTGCTCAGAGAGACCAGAGAAGCTTCAGAGGAAAAATTAAGATCACAGCAGGGATTAAACTCCTGATTGTTTTAATGAGGAGATCCTGAGAGCTCTGTGTGTGTGTGTGTGTGTGTGTGTGTGTGTGTGTGTGCTGTGGAGTGTGTGGTGTTAGTGGCTGATAGCAGACATGAAAAGCAGAGTAGGTTGTGACCACGTTGTTTGAAAAGCTGTTAGTGACTTTATTTAACACACACTAACTTACTCAATTCAAATCTCAGCTCAAAACACATCTTTTTGGAATTGTTTTGAACCGTTGATTGCGTCGCTGTTTGATTGTTTCATTCTGTGCTGTGTTTTTCTCACTTGTTGGTTTGTTTGTTTGGCTGTGGTTTGTTTGGATTTTATTGTGTCTTTTAACCTGCTAAGAGTCTCCGAGAATTTTGAAAAGCGCTAAACAAAATAAATGTATCATCATCATTATTATTCACTTTTACCAGTTGTGTGCAATACTGCAAAATTTGGTACCAACCAAATACAAAGTAAAAGTAGGGCCGGTATTGCTGATATCAATTCTGAGACTGATACTTTTTACATAGAAAAGCAGCTCATCAAAATTAATTAAGCATAACAAACAACCGCTAAAACTAATGTTTCTATTCATGAGTGAAAGTAAATAACTGATTTTCAACCAGAAAATAATAATGTGCTTTTATTTTTCTATTTTGTTGTAAAACAGAACATTTGAATATTTGTGGATTACAACAATTATCATAATCCATCATTTATCATTTTAATCAAACAGCTTGGTAGATCAACCATTACAGGAACAAAATAATATTTTGGAAATCAGTAATATACTCATAATTTTAAGCATCAATTTCATCAGTATTATCAATATTGATACAAACATTGGTATCCATATATATGTGGATGTTTTGAATCAATCCACCCACCACTGGTGTACACATTTATTAGGAATAGTTCTCCTAATACCTAAAATTCACCCATTATTAACTGCTTTTATATACCCATCCATCCATTTTCTTAACTACCTATCCTGTTCGGGGTCGCGGGTGGCTGGAGCCTATCCCAGCTGTCATTGGACGAGAGGTGGGGTACACCCTGGACTGGTCGCCAGTCAATCGCAGGGCTGACATATAGACAAACAACCATTCACACACACACTCACACCTATGGGTAATTTAGAATAATCAATTAACCTAACGTGGGCATGTTTTTGGTCTGTGGGAGGAAGCCGGAGTACCCGGAGAGAACCCACGCATGCACGGGGAGAACATGCAAACTCCTTGCCCAAAGGAGGAATCAAACCAGTGACCCTCTTGCTGTGAGGCTGCAGCGCTGCCTGCTTCGCCACCATGCAGCCCACTTTTATACACTTGAATTATGATTGTGGTTGATTATGAACTGTTTTTATATACCTGAATTATTATTGTTGTCAGTATTTTTGTTTTCAGTGGATAACCCAAACAGCTGAAAGAGGATAAAGGTGCAGCCTCTGTCGGTCATGAGTCCATTTTTTAAGGGGTGGTTCTTCAGCTCCTTGATCTTCAGGATTATATCACAGAAAGTCATCTGTACTTTTTAACGGGAAACACACACACACACACTGTCACACACCTACACACCTAAATCCTGGAACAGAATGTGTCTGCTGCCGAGCCCTGGAGTAACAGTCATTACTGCACACAAGCAGCCTGAGCAGGACCAGCAGCACACACTCATTGTCCGGCAGGTTATTACAGCAGCGGTGTAGCTTATTACCCAGCTTCAGCACCGCTCAATTATTCAGCCTGAGTCCACGGGGATGAGAGGAGCTGCTCACTGTGCTACTTACAACACGTCTAAGTAGGCCAAAGAGACCGAAACTAAAGTATGACACACAAACGCACCATAACAGCGGCGCCTCGGCCGAGCCGACCGGGGACTCCGAGCACCCATAACACATTTCAAGAGCTGCTTTAGCGATTCAGTGTGTTTGTGTAATGGTTATGGGGAATGGATAGTCACAGGTGGACTAAGATATTACTGACTGGGGGGCGAAAACAAGCAGAAATCTCTGTGTGGTTATTATATGTTTTCATTCCTGCATAAAACTACCTCTCTCCTGTTCATGAGGACATAAGGACTGTAATCTGTGCTGAAATTACCTGGATTTATGCAGATTTTTTAACTGGAGTCGAGGGAGCATTTTGTGTAGCAGATTCATGGCTGTAGTAGCTGCTAAGCTGAGGGGACAGCAGGGGGGTTGTTTTTAAAGCTGAAAACAATCATCTGATTTCAAGATGAGATGTTTAGACATGATCATACTCTTCAGTTTTTTTTATTCCATTCTTTTTCTTTCAGCTTCATGATGATCCTGCAGAAAGAAACTGAAACTCTTATCCTCTGTCAAATGTCCCTTTCTCAGACCTCCTAAAATCCACAGAGGACGCCTCAACCTTGCCCGATCCCCCACAGTTTATGAAATACTGACAGTCTCTCTGCAGAAACACAGAGAGAGGAGGGGGCAGATCTATTTTAGAGAGAGATTAAGCAGAGCCGTGTCGGAAGAGAAGCCCTGACCAACCAAGCCGTGATCTGGGGACTTATTAAAGACTCTTATTAAAAGTTAAGGAAGCCCCTAAGAACCTAACAATGAGAGAGGGGGTTGGTGTGTGTGGTGGAGACAAGATTGAGTTTTTTTTCTCTCCTTCTACTCCTCTATATTTCTGTTTCACCAGCACACACACACACACACACACACACACACTGCATAACTATCTCCCCCCTGATGACTCCTCCTCCTTACTCTCCAACCAGGTCAGCTAAAAGGAGCCCCATCTTAACCTGCATTTCTGACAGAGTCACAGCCATCAAGGGCGTCTGAAACCCTCCACAGGAAAGACTTTTTCCATCAGTTTCTACAAGACAGCATCAGCCAGGGCTGAGGATTTTTTCAGCTCACATATTTATTTTGGACACGCTCACAACCTACGTCGCTGTTAAAGAGGCACAAGCATTTTGGTGACAGGAGGGGCCTTTACCTCCGTTCATTTAGACAAGTTATCATTCTTTCAACACTAAATCAAAACTGTAAGCAGTGTAAAAATGTTTGGTTGGTCTGTGGTTAACTGAGAGAAACATTAGTATAACATGGAGTCAACCCTGAAGTCCAGCTCAGTGGACAGTGTGGCCACAAGTAAACCGTGCCCAAGCACAATACACTTCTGTGCTTCGGCGCTGTTCACTTCATACACAAGCACGTAGACTCAGGGCATACATGATGGATATTCTATGAAATGTAATTGCTGCAACCGCTCCACTCAAGTGTCATTTTAATCAATGATGGGGATATAAGAAGGCTGTGTCAGACTAACATGACTTCACAGAAGCCAAAATGTGACCAGCGTGTTCTCCATTGTGCTGACTCTGATGAGGCTGCGTCTTGTCAACAGACACTTCCTCGTGACACTGGTGGGTTGTATGGTGTCAGGAATCATGATTAAGTCTGGTTTATATCAGAGTAGTTTGACCACAAGCTGTACTGGCCAGCAGGGGAACAGCGCTGCAAGGGGGCAATCATGCTTGTGTACAGCATGGCTCAGATCGCTGAATTACATCAATTTCTAAGACTATAAGTCCTCTGAAAATCTGTGTATGTATAAAACAATAAGTATTCAAATTATTGTCCAAATATCCCACAGTATATCTGGCACATAGTGGAATGAACAGGTACTCTGACATGTCAGAGGACGTCCAGCTCTGGAGTTCATCAGGCTTGGCCAAAGGGCACTCACAGAAAAATGATCCTCTGCATGAAGTCGTCTTAATCCTGCAGATTTTCCTCTTGCACTTTCACCGTGCACAGTTACATAACTCACTGACTGCTAAGTATGTGCCAAAGATGCTTAGTGACAGAATGTGTGACCTTGGTTTGGGTGGAAAGAAGCTTCACTTCTTACTTTTCTCTAAACCTCAGCTCTAATAAAAAGCTTTAAGTGAAAAAAGAACGTCTCCTCCTTTTGCACTGAAGTGAAGCCACCTCTGATTAGCACTGGTGATGTATTTAGGATGGAGCATCTGCAGCAGAGATCAGTGTGTAGAGCGATCCTCCACACCTTTACCTCAAGCATAAACCTGTTTTTTATCATCAGATCTATAGTTCAAAGTAAACTTACTATAAAAATGAACAAGGTGGCAGAAATCAGCGTGATAAAGACAAACAATAGAAACATTAGACTTCTTAATGTGGGTGCCCAAAGTGGTTATCAGCAAACCAACAGGTGACCCCCAGAGTCTTGCTCCATCATTAAAAGGTTGGTGTTTGCTGCACAGCGAGCGGTCTAGTCCCTGATGGTAATAACAGGCCCGGTGCAGGCTGATCTGCCTCTGAGTGACTGCAGCTCGTCCCACACAGAGCAGAGGGAGTGCTGAACCACCTGCTTATCGACCCGCTCGCACATAGCACTTTCTGGAGCTAAACATCCGAGTCCAGGGGGAGTGTCAGCGTGGAGCTTCCTTTACAGCTTCCTCAGACCCCTGGGGATGCAGATCGAAGACCAGAATGTGTGTGAGTGTGTGTGAGTGTGTGTGAGTGTGCATGTGAACATGAAAACTAAATGAGAAAAAAGAAAATCCCTGAACTCTTACATATCCCTTCATTGTTTCGTCTCTTTCTCTCCATCTCTAAATATTACCATCATCAGCGCTTTGTCCTTCAAACCTCAGCAGCCAGGAAGCATAATGGAATCCATGGCAACCAGACAGCGAACAGACAGAGGCGCTTAATCCGAGAGGTTGGACAAATGAGTGGATGGATGGATGGATGGATGGATGTGAGGGTAGACGGGGGTTTCTGAGAGGACGGCTGAAAGGGAGGTGAACTGAAGAGATACAAGGGAGGACAAAAATATGATTTTCTACATCAACTCCAACACCCTCCCCCCCACATACATGCATGACTGAACCAGACACATATACACACACACACACACACACACACACACACACACACACACACACACACACACACACACACACACACACACACACACACACACACACACACACATTGAACATGCTGAACTTAATTCTTGGCAGATCTGCAGGACTTTGAAGCATAATGTAAGCTGCTGCTTTGGTTTCATAAGGGCTCTGTGGGTTTTCTTTCCAATCTAAGTCTCCACTATCAAAGTTCTTCATTAAACATGACGAGTCCACCGCAATCAGTTGGATTCACACCAACAGGAAGCAGGCAGTGATTCCCATGCACTCACTAAGTCTGTCTGCTAAACCTGAGCTAACAGCATGTAGTGTCTGGCATTAAGTCTCCTCAGATGTTCCGTTGCTTCCTGCGACGGTAAGCTGGAATTATAACGTCAGATCTAAAACAAACGTCACAGGAACAGACGAACAAGGATTCATGTGAATTATTCTAATTTATTCCTGGATTAATCCCTCATAATATCCCTCGTAAGAAGCTGTAAGCATGAATACACACATAATCAGTCTACAAGTCTCTCACACACACACACACACACACACACACACACACACACACACACACACACACACAATGCCTACACCAAGTCCTGTGGTCTGTTTCCACCAGCAGGAAAAATGAAGACCATTTCTAACCTTTTCAGACACATTCAGGCCTGAAAAAGCATGAATGGAGAACATTTTAGAAAAAAGACTGAACAACTTTATCAGGTTCAGCCTAAAAAACACTTCTTCAACAAATGAACTTAGCTCAGAGGAAACTGTCATTTACTGAAAGAGGTCTACTGTGGTGCATCACAAGAAAGAAGGAGACAAAATGTATAGCTAGGCAGGCTGCTATAGGCTCAGGCTGCTATAGGCTCAGGCTGCTATAGGCTCAGTCTGCAATCGGCTCAGTCTGCTATAGGCTCAGTCTGCAATCGGCTCAGTCTGCTATAGGCTCAGTCTGCTATAGGCTCAGTCTGCTATAGGCTCAGTCTGCTATAGGCTCAGTCTGCTATAGGCTCAGTCTGCTATAGGCTCAGTCTGCT
>RPOG01001886.1:51999-89581 GCA_008086565.1 Thalassoma bifasciatum
CTCAGTCTGCTGTAGACTCAGTCTGCTGTAGACTCAGTCTGCTGTAGACTGAGTCTGCTGAAGGCTCAGTCTGCTATAGACTCATTCTGCTTTAGACTCAGTCTGCTATACGCTCAGTCTGCTAAAGACTCAGTCTGCTATAGGCTCAGGCTGCTATAGGCTCAGTCTGCTAAAGGCTCAGTCTGCTGTAGACTCAGTCTGCTATAGGCTCAGTCTGCTATAGGCTTCAGTCTGCTAAAGACTCAGTCTGCTATAGGCTCAGTCTGCTATAGGCTCAGTCTGCTATAGGCTCAGGCTGCTATAGACCCAGTCTGCTATAGGCTCAGTCCGCTAACGACTCAGTCTGCTATAGGCTCAGTCTGCTATAGGCTCCAGGCTGTGTTATGCTTTCCGCACAAACATGACGCAGGGAAAAAAGACGCTTGAGGTCTGCACGAGAGAACTTGTGTGGCTTTTAGGGTTTTTTTTCCCTCCATGTGGCATCTGTTGGCCTCCATTCCCATATTGCAGGGGGTGGTATATCACAAACACATGTCAACCAAAGTACTACACTATGGTAGAAGAAGTCTGCTTTTGTTTACACCGTTTTCAACATTATTATTTTGCCAATTCCTCGTTTCTGACCACAAGGAACAGTCGTCACAGTGATCTGTGTGATAAATGGAATACATGCCTGTGTTTTTGCACTTTAGACAATCAAAGCTCCAGGTTTACTGCCATATCGTCTGCATATCTCCACACAGCTGTTACAAGTTACAAGTTTTCAGAGGTTTGCAACGGAAATTATCCACGTGAGAGGGACAGCGTGAGGGGGTGGGGCTGCTAAAATGATGTAATTCGTCCACATGGAGCCATGCGTACCTTGAGGATGCATTAAGAATAAACCAGACTTTAGGTTCTATCAACTTGGACTATCATAGACTTGGACTGCTATAGGATCGGCCTGCTATGGGCTCAGGGAATGGTCACACTGTTTATCTGTACTGTGCCTAACCCTTCAACCCTAGAGTCCACTCTGTTGGCTGCTGTGACTGCAAGAGTGCCACACTGAGCCATGCTTCACTTCGTTGGCTCTTACACACTTCAGAGAGGTTTCCCTGTGTGAGGTACAGTTCATGTTCAAGCACGCAAACACAACAAGACCATGACATATAAGTGCTGCAATAGCTTCTCTCAACAAGCTTTTTAATCAATGGTGGAGGTGTTAGAGGGCTGTGTGAGTCCAAAACGACTAAACATCAGCCAATAAGTAACCACAGAGGTAGCCTTATTTTCTGTTCTCCACGGTGCAGACTCTGATGAGACTGCAGCTTGCAAACAGATGCTTTATGATGATGCAGGTGAGCCATGCACGTGTTGCATTACAACATAAGTCTGGTTCATTTGACTGTGTTCCCACAGCAGGGTATCTGTGCTGCAGGGGGCCAACTAGGCTTAAAGACAGCATGATACAAATAGCCAGAGTGACAGCAGCCTTAGACACAGCTTAGACCACTCCAGCTTGGTTAATTCAGCCCTGTTTTTCACCAAGAGATTTGTCTCAGTATGGCACACATTTAGTGGTGTTTCCTTTGACTAAAACCAGGACAGGTCCAAAATACTGACCCATACCCTCCCACACTAACTTGACCCCTTCTATTGGGTACCAAACGTACAGATCCAACTCCAGAAGGTGGAGCTAGAATTACTGCAGTCAAAAGAATTGATTGATCAGAAGAATTGTTGCTTCCGGTGCAAGAGCGATAAGAAAGAACAGCACATAACCCCGCCATGTTTAACCCTCCAGTCGTCTGTGTGAAATGACTTTCTTTTTGTTTGGAAAATGGCATCACGAAACAGCATTGGAGGGTCAACCCCACGGTCATTTTCATCCTCGCTGAATTTATTAGCGGGGTGTACTGTGTTGTGCTGCTATGCCGTCTCACTATTACATAGCTGACGTGGATATCTGCATCCAGCTTACACTAACCAAGAAGTGTATGGTTGGCTGTGAAAATGCAAACAGAATCGGGTTTTACTGACCAAACTGCACAGACACATAATGGACCACAGAGTGGAAATGGGGCTGGTGAATCCAGGTTTGAAATATGGGAATTTTACTCAAGAAATGCATAATGAAGCATGTTGGATTCATAAGTGTGCAACATTTTTAGTACAGCTTTCTCCCTAAATGAAAAGCAAAGTAAACACCTGACCTATGCCCTTATGAGGGGCTGGGGCTATGCATCGCCTCTGTCCCTACAGTCATGGAGACCTGCCTTGTGTGGCAGGTAGCAGTGCTGCCTTTGAATGCAGCTCCCTCTCCTCCTCTAACTCCTCCCCTATCTAATCAGGTAGTAGGTGCAGTTGATAAAAGGCAGCTGAGGCCTGAAGTAGGCCTCTCTCTGCTGGCATCTTGGGCTGGTGAGTGTGGTGGCTGATATTTTAACCATATGATTTTAAAATATTCTAACAGCAGGTTTTGTTTGTGTTTATAGGTTGACCTGCTGCTGTTTTTGCCCTTTCAGTTGCTTGTTTTTGTTCCTTTTGGTTTTGTTTGTTTGCCTCATTTATTTGAGTTGGTTTCCCTTTGTTTTTGGTGGTTTGTTTCCTTATCCCTCAGTTACTTGGTATTGTGCTAAGTTAGTTCAAAGTTTGGTTCTGTTTCTTTAGTTAGTTAGTTTCCTTTGGATTATTTTATTTAGTATCCTTAGTTTCTTTTCCCCTTAGTTACTAGTTTTCACCAACTGGTTTGCTTTGTTTCTTTTGTTTCACTGTTCTCTTTTTGTTTCAGAAGTGGAGCCCACTAGTTGGGGAGGCTAGGCACCCAGGGTGAGGGCCCTCCACCTTTTTGCATGTGTTTGACACTGGGTCACAAGGGCTACACAGATTTATTTGTGAGGATTTGAAGTGTGTGTGCTGTGCTTCACTTGGTGAGTATAAGGGAGCACTCCCCTGCACTTCCCTCTGTAGTCTGCCTCCCTTCTGGTGGCCTCAGCTTGCTTTAAGTTAATTTGGGTTTATTCAGGTTTCTTTAGTTTAGTTAGTGTATAGGGGTTTGGGGAATATTTTAAATAGTTTTAACTTTTGTAGAAGGCCTTATTTTTAAAGTTTATGGCAATAAAGTTATTCTCTACACCTCATTTGTTTTTGTTTTGACTGTTTTACAACTCCTTTCTCCCTCCTCGGTTAATTTTCTTAGATTAAACTTAAGTTTACTCCTTTTCTTGATTTAATAAACATTTTTTAAACTTATTTGAACCTCGTTTCTGCCTCCTTCAGTTCTTACCTGTGTGTCCTTATTTTAATTTTGTTCTTTTATTTAAGGTTTAGTTCCTGGGGTGTTCACCCCCCAGGTGGCGTTGTCGGGTCTTAGTTAAATCAACAAAATCTCCCCTGCCCATAAAGTGGAACAATAACACCACCCCGCCACACTTGCACCTGAAGATGAGCCTGCTGGACACTGAAGATACAATGACCTACATAAAACAAAGCCTATGAGAACTGCTGTAACCAAATCAAACTGAAGTATAGAAACAACCTCATGATGATCCACCACAGATGCTTTGTTATTGCCTCAAAAGCCAATTACTACTTTTAGCCCCCAGCATCGATTAGGAAGAAACCTGGCTCCTTACATGGAGCAGTTCAGTGTTACCTTAACAGGTCCTATCTTCTGTAAAGACCACCAATCCTGAACCAGGGGAAGGAGAAATGTTCTGTCTGAAATGTTCTAAGTCATTGTCGTTGTTGTTTGGATTTTTGGTTTTCTGCAGAGCTCACAACTCACTGTTAACATTTGTTTGCTTTGAATCAAGTATTTTGGATTCATCTGACCAGTCTCCTCTCATGATTGGACTCCTTGTCTTCACCTTCTTCTTTTTGAGTGAGCTAGCCTTGATATAACAGTGAAATAGATTAGTAAGCCTAGACTTCAAGATTCAAGACCTACCCTGGCCTCCCTTCAAGACACAATACTTCAACATTAAAGAATAAAATTCAACACTTTCTTGTCTTTAAACATGTCGGCCCACTCCAGAGGAGACAGGAGTTTACATTCTGTCTGTTGGAACAGTAGTTATCTTCCGCTACAAGATCTTTTTTATGGTTTTGAGTTCTTTAAGGCTCACTAAGAGCTCCTCTTTCCTGTGATTTCATGTTTTTAGAATAACATATGTTCACCATCTCCGCACACTCTTCCTCAGCTCTGATCTGATGTTAGAGCTCAGGCGCTGAAGGCTGCTGGTGTCACAGCAGCAGGAGGGGAAGACTGATTCAAACCCTCTCATTTCCACATCCTCTGCTCCCCCTCCACTCCTCAAACCTTCCTTCCTTCTCTCTCTTCATTAGTTTGCAGCCTCTTTCCATGCTGAAAGAAAGCTGTTTATTCGAATTCAAATCAACAGTGACTGAGCAGCAGGCATAAGAAGAGAGAGGGAGGGAGAGAGAGAGAGAGAGAGCTGCAGAGCTTGTACCTGACGTTGTTAGTATTAATGTGATTCCACTGCGAGGGCTGCGATCGATGCAGGCAGATGAGGGACTGTGTTAACATCCTAATCTCTAATAGCATCAGAGCAGGCAGACTATAAAAACCTCTACCAGTCCAACATGAACACACTCTCTCTCACACACACACACACTCTATAGTACACACTTTAGAGCACAGATGGAGGTGATAAGACAGACTGAGGACACAGGCAGCCATTAGAGGAGGAAGACCTGCTTTGTGTGTTGAAAGAGAATCCAAAGATAGCCCCGATGACCTCATCTGTCTGTTCCTCACGTGACAGAAACACACACACAAAAAAAAAACTCATTGGAAAAGCAGCTGATTGAAAGGAGGAGCTCTGCTCTCCTTCTCTTAATTAGTTTGAGATTCACTTGAACTCAAGCACCCCAGCAAACACAACTGAGATTTCAGCTAAGATATTTGTTTTAGAGGCAGGGCTGAGCCTCTT
The DNA here is from genome assembly GCA_008086565.1 of Thalassoma bifasciatum. Lineage (NCBI taxonomy): Eukaryota > Metazoa > Chordata > Actinopteri > Labriformes > Labridae > Thalassoma > Thalassoma bifasciatum. Next base: position 56,937 of record RPOG01001886.1, read on the forward strand.
AACCAGGGACGGTGATTAATTTACAAATTTACTCATTTACAAGGGGCCACATGAGAACAACCAACAATGCTCAGTATTCACTTTTAGCCTTTGTTAAATGCACTTACTAATATAATTTGATTAACTTCTACTGGTAATCTGAAGAAAAAGGATGTTCTGTAAACATGTAAAGTTGTGATGTAGGTCAAATATAAAGATTCTATTATAGAAGTAAAAGAAACAGCAATTATTGCAGCAGTGTTTCATTTTATGTAGAGCATGTTAGTCTCCACTCTGCACGTTTTACCTTTGATGTTCTGTGGTCAAAAGTTTTATTCCAGCTCTAAAAAATGTCACTACTTAGCTAGCTTCTTACATGTAGGAGTCAGCACAGAGAAGCACAGAGAGAGAGAAGAGTCTCGAAAGGATTTTTTTCTGGAACTCTATCTGGATAACGTTTCAGTCAAGGCCCATTATATAAAACTTCTTTAACTGGAGCTTTTATTACTTTGAGAGCAATGTTCAAAAAGCCAAGTTTTATGAGCCAAATTAGTCTGACTCAAATGTTTTCAAGAGCACATTTATATTACTTTAATATGTCACTTAAAAGAAATAAAGTAATAGTTTTCCTCAAAAGTGTTAGTCACCTATTTTCCCAAGATACAATCTCTGGGACTTCAAAGTATGTGTGCTGTCTCATGACATTTGCTCACACTCTGTGCGTCATGGGGACTAAGGCCCCCAGTCCATAAACCTAGTGACGCCCCTGATGTCCATTGTTTGTACTGTGATAATGTTGTTATAGCACAGTGATGGCAATTATTAGAAATTAGAAATTATTTTTGATTCGAACTTGGTTGTCCACCTAGAAACAAGATGTTCCTGTTTCCAAGCTTTTAGAATTTCTGAATTCCCTATTTTGACCTATTTATTTGTTTTGTTTTATTCATCTATTTATTTTAATATCTTGCTGATCTATGTTTTTTCTGTGTATGTGCCTAAACGAACTTATACATAAGTGATTTTATCATATGTTTTTTGTTTTTTTTTGTTTGTTTTTTTTAAGTTATTTTCTTGGCCTTTGTGCCTTTATTGATAGAGGGAGGATAGTGGATAGTGTCGGAAAGGGGAGAGAGAGTGGGGACATGTGGGAAATTGGCCACAGGTCGGATTCGAACCCGGGCCGCCCGCTCGAGGGCAAACCTCATGGTGCGCAGCCACATCCACTAGGCCATCCGCGCCCCGATTTTATCATATGTTTAAGTAACAGAGTGGACTTAGGTGTGAAGGTGGTGTTTTTTTCATCTGCTTTTATTTGTTACAGTCACTTTTGTTGTTCTTTTAAGTTTTCTTGTATTTGTGAGACCTTCTTAAAAACCAGATGCTGCATCTCAAGGGGCTTTCCCAAATGAATTCAATTCAAACTATAACTTTACCGTACAGAGCAGCAGCTAGCAAGCTTTACAACAATTTAAAAATAATAATAACTTTTTACTTAATTTTACCTCTTTCCTCTTTCTGTCTTGGGCTTGAACAAGTGGACTGAGATATGGGTGAATTTCTGAGGTGGCTATGGACAGTTTATGGGTGATAATCAGTGATAGAGGATCTACTTCATCACATGTGGCTGTTCATGCAGGGTTAAGACATACTAGTGCATCCATATGAAAACAATACAAATGTCATGTTTTTCAAAATGCATCATAATTGTATTGTGTGCACAGCCAGTTTTTGTTTTGATTTTTTTTTTCCATGTGCCAATTTATTAGTGACCTCACACAAGCCACACAGGGACGCTCAAAGGGTCTAATGTGGCTCACAGGCTTAGGTTAGCCCAGGTCTGCTCTAAAACCTCATTTCAATCTTTCCTGAGTTTATGACATCACTGAGTCAGACAGCACAGCTCTGTTTTAAGAATTCAAACATTGGTCTGGGGGACAAAAGAGGACTGAAATAGCGTGATAGAAGGACGTCCCTCCTGATCTGTTCCTGCTGTGGCGTTCTGACTGTCTGTGGAGGTGTCAGCTGATGATGTCCCCTGAGGATGAGGAGTTTTTAGAGCTGATCAAACTCTGGAGATGTTGATGAAGTCACATCAGTCCAGTCCACTTTTAGAGCCTGAAGTGTTTTCACATCCTGGGGGAACAGGCATGTAAAGACAGCTCAAACTGGTCTTGTAAAATCATTGTTTGAAAATTCAGTGAGCTGTGTTATTAGTTAAAGTTGTAGAGGGCGTCAGAGAACACTCACAGTGTATCTGAGCCTCACAGTTTCACCCTGATGATAAAAATACCATTCTGATGTCAGGGTTGTTCAGTGTGGGGGAATAATCCTGGCAAACAAAGTGAGAAACTGAAGTTCAGGAGCAGATTTATGAAGTCACTCCTCGACAACAGAAAGTCACAGTTTTATCCAGCAGACAGATTCCAGAATGTCACGGGTGAATCTTCAGCGTTCTTTATGGAGCGCCGTTTGTAAAGTTGCTCACCGGACAAATAACAACATCTCTCCATATTCAGCCCTAAAACATCCCTTTTTGTGTAGATTTAGAGAAATATTTGTGTAATATATTTGTCAAATATTATATTTAAATGTTGCATCTTAATGTTAAAAGTTATATCTAATTGTTAAATGTTACAGTTACATATTAAAAGTCATATCTAAATGTTATACATAAATGTCTTCATTTTAAATATTTAGTTATGTTTCTAAACATTTAGTTTCCATTCTAAATACTTAGCTGAGACCAAATATTTATCTAAGATTTCTAAATCTCAGTAATACCTGGGTAAATACAGTCATTCCCTCATTCACAGTGTATGTGGCTGTTTGCAACAGAATGTTTTTAAGCAAAGTTAACAGCAGCTCAGAGGAGAAGTTCTGAGGGGCAGCTTTTATAACACAGCAACTATAAACCCTGGTGAAAATGAGGTCTGTTACGCTGATAGCACAAAAACATGTGTGGACATGACCTCTTGGTCCTGATCTCTGTCACTGTGTCCTCCAGGTTTTTCTTTATTTCACCACAAAAAATCAAAACTAAGCAAGCCTCCAGCTCTCTCAGCTTCATGACCACACGGTCTCTTCATGCTTATTTAACATGAACCAGCCCAAACTTCTTCAAGAGAGAAACTGACGTAAAACGTAAATTTTGTTCTCAGAACATCAAGTAAACATAACAATACGACCCATGACCTCAACTCTGGTGCACAGTATTAATCTACAGGGGTCAGTGGGACAGAGGTGTGATGAAAACCACACACACGTTGCTCTAACCGTCAATCTTTATTGAGAGAGAAAGACAAGTATAGTTCATGTGTAGGATCAATCCTGATGGGTCCCGCACGTATCTTGTTTTGTGCACTTTTTGTTGGTATTCGGCCTCAGATGGTCCCCTCACTAACAGTCAGATCATCACAGCAAATTCTTTGAATTTCCAGCATCAGTCAGAATCAGAATCTGAACCGAGTTTTATTGCCAAGTGCATTTACACATGCAAGGAATTTGACTTGGTGTATCTGTACTAAGCAATGAATTAGGAAATTACACAACCAGCAACAACTTTAATAACAGGATGTGAAGCTATACAATATATATGATAGAATATAAACAAGTTGAACATAGAGCATGCAGAATCTTCTTTAAAATGAAAAATGTAGTTTTTACAGGAATAATCCTGCTCACTTGTCATCTCTGGACCTCAGTACTTGTGTGTCAGACAGTGTCCGTGTGTGCTTCAACCCCTTATAGATAGGTTTGTGTTCAATGAATGGGGCGCCTCTGTGGGCCAATCGTGACGAAGGGGGAGAGAACTTAGTTCACGGTCCTCCCCCTGCTTCTTCCTCTCTCTGCTCTCGCTGGCTTCCGGCTCTTGCTGCGTGAGGACAACCGCGTGCTCCGGTCTGGTGCATGGTCTTGTGCGTCTCTGCTCTGGTTTATGGTGGTGAGTTCGCTCTCTATGTCCCTCTTTCTCTGCGTTAAACAGTGCATGCTCAGTCTGCAAACGCTAGAGTGATCGCAGGTGGATGCTTGATGCTGTTGGCTCTCTCTCTCTCCCTCCTCTTGTGTGTGTTTGCTGCTCTACTCTGCTTTGTGGGGGCTGCTCTACTCTGCTTTGTGGGGGCTGCTCTACTCTGCTTTGTGTGGGGGCTGCTCTACTCTGCTTTGTGGGGGCTGCTCTACTCTGCTTTGTGTGGGCTGCTCTACTCTGCTTNCTCTCAGCTTCATGACCACACGGTCTCTTCATGCTTATTTAACATGAACCAGCCCAAACTTCTTCAAGAGAGAAACTGACGTAAAACGTAAATTTTGTTCTCAGAACATCAAGTAAACATAACAATACGACCCATGACCTCAACTCTGGTGCACAGTATTAATCTACAGGGGTCAGTGGGACAGAGGTGTGATGAAAACCACACACACGTTGCTCTAACCGTCAATCTTTATTGAGAGAGAAAGACAAGTATAGTTCATGTGTAGGATCAATCCTGATGGGTCCCGCACGTATCTTGTTTTGTGCACTTTTTGTTGGTATTCGGCCTCAGATGGTCCCCTCACTAACAGTCAGATCATCACAGCAAATTCTTTGAATTTCCAGCATCAGTCAGAATCAGAATCTGAACCGAGTTTTATTGCCAAGTGCATTTACACATGCAAGGAATTTGACTTGGTGTATCTGTACTAAGCAATGAATTAGGAAATTACACAACCAGCAACAACTTTAATAACAGGATGTGAAGCTATACAATATATATGATAGAATATAAACAAGTTGAACATAGAGCATGCAGAATCTTCTTTAAATTGAAAAATGTAGTTTTTACAGGAATAATCCTGCTCACTTGTCATCTCTGGACCTCAGTACTTGTGTGTCAGACAGTGTCCGTGTGTGCTTCAACCCCTTATAGATAGGTTTGTGTTCAATGAATGGGGCGCCTCTGTGGGCCAATCGTGACGAAGGGGAGAGAACTTAAGTCACGGTCCTCCCCCTGCTTCTTCCTCTCTCTGCTCTCGCTGGCTTCCGGCTCTTGCTGCGTGAGGACGACCGCGTGCTCCAGTCTGGTGCATGGTCTTGTGCGTCTCTGCTCTGGTTTATGGTGGTGAGTTCGCTCTCTATGTCCCTCTTTCTCTGCGTTAAACAGTGCATGCTCAGTCTGCAAACGCTAGAGTGATCGCAGGTGGATGCTTAATGCTGTTGGCTCTCTCTCTCTCCCTCCTCTTGTGTGTGTTTGCTGCTCTACTCTGCTTTGTGGGGGCTGCTCTACTCTGCTTTGTGTGGGGGCTGCTCTACTCTGCTTTGTGTGGGGGCTGCTCTACTCTGCTTTGTGGGGGCTGCTCTATTCTGCTTTGTGGGGGCTGCTCTACTCTGCTTTGTGTGGGCTGCTCTACTCTGCTCTGTGTGGGGCTGCTCTACTCTACTGTGGTTGGTGGAAAGTGTCACCAGTTGGGTGTTGTGGGGCCATTGTCTCTGACAGTCACTCCAGTCCCCACGCATCCTAACTAAAGGACTCCGACATTCGCCACAAGTCTTAATTAATTACTACATTTTAAAAGTGTGATTGTGGTTATTTGGTTTTGTGCATTATTTCTTTAGGTTTGGGATTATTTTGTGTAGCTTTTGGGTTTAGTTTGTTTTGTTTAGTTTGTCTTTTGGATTGGGTTATTATGTGTAGGTTTTCCTTTTTTTTCTTTTTGTTTAGATCATTGGTATAGTTATCTTTTTTGATTCTTTTACCTCCATATTCCTTTCTTTTTGGTTAAATTAGCCTCACCTTTATGTCGGTTTGTTCTTTGTGTGTAAGCATTTCTTTTGTTTTGATTGTTTAATTTTGTTCTTCTGTGTTTGGGGTTCCTTTCGAGTATTTTGCTAGTTTGGATTTAAGTTTCGTGATATTTAGGAATTAGTTTCTTTTTCACCGTTTGTTGCATTTATCATTCTTTTCTTGGTTTATTCAGTCCCCTAATTGTTTATTTCCTTTGTTTCAGTTGCTGAGGGCCAGTGGTGGTGGAGCTGGTGCCAGGTGGTGGGACCCCCCCCCCCCTCCTTTTTGGTGTTCTATGTGTTCCGCGGTTTTGGTTTGTTCACTACCCTGTGTGTGTGTCACTTGTGCCTGGGTGCTTTTCTTTGCTTTTCCGTTGGTGGATACCTCCCCCTCCACTAGCCCTCCTCTCCACAGGTAACCCTCAGCACCTGAACATTTCTTTTGTTTTTCTTCCCTTCCCCTTTTGTGTGAGTGGTGTTTTAATGATATATTTTTAAAATTTGTTTAACAAATAAAGATTTTTTTTATTATACTTGGAACCACGTTTCAAGCCTCTTGAGTATAACGAACCTGTACGTCTTCTGTACTAAACTTTGTGAATTCCCTGGGTGAAACTCCCGGGGTGGCGTTGTCTGGCACAACTCAACTTTATGTTGATTTTGATGTGAATTTACTATCAGATGTGCTAAAACAAGAAAACAAATTTTTGATGCAACCATTTAGCCCTCGCCACACAGAGAAGCAAAACCTATTATAAATTCCTGAATACTTCACCTTTAAGATTCAGGAGAAAAAATAATTAAAACTGGAAAACACAAAATGTGCAAGCACCAAAGTATTCTGACTTCTTGTGTTTGACTGTCTCTGATTCCTCTTTAATATTTTCTACCTTTTCTTGTTTTCTTGGTTAACTCATGTACCAAACCTGTTTCTGAATAAAGACTCTGTTTTGACCCTCTCTGACTCCATGGGTCTAGTCCTCCTGTTTGAGCCTCTGACACATGGTGGGGGCTTGAACCAGCCACCGCTACAATTTCACCGGGACCTTTTTGTCCAAAGTGCAGTATGATGACTGAGAGGGAGAACGACACAAGCAGTGATCCAGAGAGGAGGGAGGGAACAACATGAGACACAAGTCAGAGTCCATCTGATACAGTCCTGACACAGACATCTGCTCTGTCATAAAAACTCTCACACAGGACTCAAAGTCCTGAGCCGACCTCTGAGTCTGCTGCACACAGGCAGCAGGAGGGGACACACTTTATAGAATCAGGTAAGATCCAAAAAAGCTTTTCTTCTCCTCAGAGGAGAGTCATCTCTATGTTTCTGTGAGCTCACTGCTTTAAAACATTCCTAATCTAATACTGACTCATTAGTAATCCTCCAGAGTCTGTCTGTCTCATCCTGCAGACAAACTCACAGACCGCATGTGTCTGTGAGTCCATGTGTGTGTGTGTGTGTGGGAGAGAGAGACAGACAGCATCTTTAATTACCCAGGTAACTCAGCCAGATGCTCCATCACTCTGGCAGTGGCAGTGATTAAAAGCAGTAAAATATTCATTTCAATCAGACGCCCACATGCCACATGTATAATTAATGCACAGAGGAAGGACACCGCAACTTTTACCACACACACACACACATACACACACACACACATTTCCATCAGCGTATTCCCCCAGCCAGCTGCTAAGTAAAAAAGCTGAGCTGTGGATGAGCCACAGGGAGGTCAAAGGTCAGACAGAATGCATTGTGGGACACCATGGAGCCACCTACACAGCAGATGTGTGCTTTGCTCTCTTACTGAGGGACTCTCTCTCATACACACTCTTTCTCTCGCTCGTCTCCTCAGCGCTGCTCGTCAATACCTGGTTGAAATACCTGTGAGCGGTTTGTTGGAGGTCTCAGAAGCAGCCTGACGATGTCTCCGGTGGGTGGAAGAAGAAGAAGGAGAGAAAGCGAGCAACAATCAGCGAGTGGAGGTGAGTTTAGAGACAGAAAGTAGACGTCTGATTCCTGACTCAGAGAAGGGGGGGGGGTCTTCATCGCCTCAGGCTGCTCATGTAAACACTCTGAGTACAGCAGGATGCTCCTGTTCAACTTTCAGCTTCATTTAGATGTAAATAAGAGTGTGTGTGTATGTCTCTTTCACACCTGAGCAGCACCTCCCTCCCATCAATCCCCTCAGCTCCTCTCTGTCTGCTGCTATTTCTGTCCTCCTCCACCTGACTGCTGTCTCTTTGTTTCTCTGATGGCGCTCTCTGTTGCACCATTGTTTAGACTCCAGCAGCAGGCTACATTTACTCAGCACGCTCAGTGTGTACGTGTGTGTTGTGTGTGTGTCACACTCATTACAGTAACCTCTGGGTGTGATCTGCTGAAAGTGTCGTCTGCTGCCTGCTCAGGTTGAGTCTGCAAGAAAAGAGAGCAGAGAGTGAACGTCACAATGAGCAGGAGTCAGGGAGTCCCTGATGGAGCCAATCAGAGCTGAGGATCCAAAACTCGAGATCCAGTTTGGATCTGAGAGAACAGGAGTCCAGATTATCAATCCCAGAGTGTCTTTTTAATACTGACTCATCAGGTCATCCAGGTTTGGTTTTCATCTTTATCAAGGTGTGCTGTCACCCTCAGAGACTTGACCTCCCATAGTCCTCTGGAGAAGTGCTGTGACCCTCAGGGAGCTGGACACCCCTGCAGTCATCTGTAGAAGTGCTTGTACCCCCTGAGACTGTTACTCCCACTGTCATCTGAAGGTGTGATGTGACCCTCTAAAAGTGCAATGCTGTGGTCCTCTAATGGTGTGATCATTACCCTCCGAGACCTGAACCCCTGTAGTCCTGGAATGTGTGCTGTGCTCCCCCTGAGACCACAACCACTACTGTCCTTTATGATGGTGCCCTGTGACCCTTTAAGACATGGACCTCTTTCAGTCCTCTGAGGGTATGCTGTGACCTCCTGAGACCTGGACCCCTTCAAGTCCTGTGAAGGTGTCATGTGTCAACCTGAAACCTGGATTTCAACCTGAACTTCTGCAGTCTTCTCTTACTCATGAAGACCTGGACCCCTGTAATGATTCTGAATGTGTGCTGGTACCTTCTTGGACTTGAAGCCCTTTTCGTCCTCTGAACAGGTTGATATCTGTTCATGTTAATGTATTTAATTTTTTGTTTTATTTACAGAGACCCAACATCAAAACAAGATAAGGAATCTTATCTCATCTTGACCCACCATGAGTGAAGCACTTTGCAGCAGCTTTTAGTAAGTTACAGTGGCAAGAAAAACTTCCCTTTAACGGGCAGAAACCTCGGACAGAACCAGACTCATGTTAGACAGAGAGAGGGGGGTTGTTGTGACCCTCTGGGACCTGGACTGCAGTAGTCCTCTGAAAGAATACTATGACCCTCTGAATTCTTGACTTCTTAAACCTCTAATGTTCCCTGAGACTATCTTCTCCCATGATTCTGTGCTCCAGTTTTTATGCTCATGTGTCTTGTGGGAGCTCTGTGCAGGTTCAGGGGTCAGAGTAGACCTCCTGATGGGTTTAAAACTCCCGACACTGAGACCCTCTTTCAGACCTGTACTCTAAGCTCTGGCTGCTCTGGGCTCCAGCTGCTGAGACTCTTGAGGTCTCTTTTAGGCTATAAGTGGGGCCCACAGAGGAGCTTTAAGTCTCTGAAAGTCCCACAGATTTGCCTGATCTGAAGGAGCTAAGTTGTTGCTGCAGTTGGCAGAGTTACAGAAGAAGATGACTGAGGGGGGTCCTCGTAGCTTTCATTTGATCACTTACATCTCACTGTTCTTTTAACTGACAGCTTTCCAACCCTTACATCTGTGTGATCAGCTGAGGCCGAGGGGGTGGGATTCTCCATGAGATGCACATCAGCATGACAAAGAGAAAAACTTCAGAGGACACTGCTAACAACATTTCCTCTCATCTGTGCCTCTTGGTCTCATTGGTTTGATGTTCTCACATAAACTCACAGGCTGATCAAAGAGTGTGTCCGTCACTTCTGTCTCTGATCAGTATTTTGAGTCTTCTTTAAATTAGTCTGAAGTCCCACAGTCTCTCCTCCTGCACCTGATGAGTTCTAGATAAAGCCATCATGTTGTCTGATCTGCTTTTTCTCTGCACAGTGAAGGTCAAACCCATCACTGACTGCTGGTTCTGTGGACCCTGGTTCAGACCTCTGTGCTGTGAAACACATGGAGCTAAATGTGGGTTGGACTCAACTTCAGTCCAGAGGGGTGAAGGATGAGAGACAGACCCAACACAGAGGAGGAAAGTGGTTTTAGAGGACAGGATGAAAGGAGATCAAGCAAAAGTGCTAAGAGTGTAAATGTCCCCATCAGAATCATGGATCACACTCACAGACTGTATAATATCAGAATGTAGTTATAATGGCATCTGTCTGTTTCTGATACAGAGTTTTGAAGTCAATATTTAACCAAAGTCTCAGGAACACTTTCTCTGGATGACTTTCACCTCTGTGCAGCTTCAGGCTGCTCAGTGACATCATTGAAAGTGGCCATGTTTCCCTGAGTCAGGACATACGGCCCACTGCTCTATGAAACCCCGGTCTGATTGTAGATCTTAAAAGTGGGGAAAGATTTTCCATCATGTTCAGTAAAATCCACAACCTGCAGCTCTGTGGATCTCTCTAGTATGTTCCTGAGTCCATGTCCTTACATCCTTTACACAATGATGTTGGTTTTTTGTGCAGTGCCACCTGAGGGGTCAAAGGTCACAGACATTCAATGTTGGTTTTGGGCCCTGCTGCTTACGTGCAGAGATTTCCCCAGAGTCTCTGAATCTTTTGATGATGTTATGGACTGTAGATGATAAAAACACTAAATTATGAGAAACATTGTTCTTAAACTGTTGGACTATTGACTCACACAGTCGTTGACAAAGTGGTGAACTTGGCCCTACTCTTGCTTGTGAAGGACTGAGCCTTTCCTAGATGCTCCTTTTATACCCAATCATGACACTCACCTGTTTCCTATGAACCTGTTCACCTGTGGAATGATCCAAACAGCTGTTTTTTTTACAGCATTCATCAACTTTACCAGTCTAAAGTTTCCCTTGTTCCTGCTTTTTAGGAACATGTTGCTGCCATCAAATTCAATAATGAGTGAATAACAATAAAAACAAAAAAGTTTATCAGTTTGCAATGAATATCTTGTCTTTGTGCTGTATTCACTTAAATGTAGGTGGAACAAGATTTGCAAGTCACTGTAATCTGGCTTTACTACAGAATTGGGGCTGTACATGATTATGACCTATGAGAGAGGTGGGGGTGTTGAGAAGTGGTAACACTTAGCAGGAAATGTGCTGCAGGTTGGACTGGGACCCAGCACAGCTCTGTTTGACTTTTGCGTTCTGTTATCATTGGATTTCTCCATCAGACTTGTCTTCTCTTGTGTCTTATGAAGACTGATCCAGGGGTAAATGAACACAGGTCATCAGCTCTCTTCTTTATACTCATCTCTTTACAAATAAAACAGGAGATATGTTTCAGCTGAGAATCTCAGCCAGTGACGTCCTGATAGCTGAAGAAAACTGAACAGATGGATTTCATCTGCTTCTTTAATTCAAACACCAGCAGAAAAATAAACCACACGATGTTTACAGATAGTCAGTGCTAATCTTGGCATGTACAAACAAAAACAAACATTGAGGGAAAACTGTGGGACAGTGAGGTGGTGAGGGAGGTCAGGCACCCAGAATCTGCACAGAGCACTGATTCAAAGCAAGAATTTATAAGTCTGCATCTAAAAGTCTGCACATTACATGAACCTGGATGAAATGATTTAGACCCAAGGATAGAAGAAGTTGTGGAGTCCTGATAAGAAAGGGCCAAAGAGAAAAGGTTGCAATCATGTTTGATCTGATCTGGAGTGAACAGATAAAGAGCTGAGAGAACAGACAGTGAATTCATAGAAAAATAGTAGATTTTTTTCAGACAACAAAGAAATAAATCACCTCAAAGTTTTAAAGCTGGGATAAAGAGAGCTGACAGACACGCCTCCTCGAAACCACCACTCAAATAAAATCATTTCCACCACGACAAATCAGAGATACTCTTTAGGATTTCACAGTTTAACAACCTCTCTGTACACACGCTCACACACACACACACACACACACACAGATTACAGTGATATGAAGCATATCGGCCTCCTCCCCCTCCTCCTCCTCCTCCTCTTCCTCAGTGTGTTTCTGCTCCTGCAGGCTGTTGTTGTTAATACGTGTGTTTTCTCACTCGACTCGCCTTGTTAGAGAAGACTTTAGAAAATCCCACCGAGCGTTTCTCAGAGCCTGACGCTGGATTTTTGTCATCCGTGTGCAGGAGTCTGTGTTTTAAACCCTGAAAACAGCCCGGCATAAATTTACAGCATTAAGTCCCTGAGGCAGAATGTAGATGTCCTCTTCCTCCAACATGCTCACACAAAGTGCTTACTGTGCTCACTGTGCTCTGTTTCTACATGTTTCTGTCTGTTTCTGTGTGTTCATGAATAATGCACACATGAATCTCACTGTATGGAAGCTCTGAGGTTCTCTCCTGGTCTAATTAATGTTCCTCTCCATCCTCACAGAGCTCAGACGCTCTCAGGATGAAGCTCAGGCTCATTTCTCTTCTTTATTTTCTGTGGGCTGTTTCCACCACTTCTCCTCACATCTTAATAAGAGTCTTTTACCCATTACTGTGCTGGGAACTGCAGCTAACACCTGATAAATACAGCAGTTGATGGAGGAATATTGGCTTTAACTACTTCTACAATCAATGATTCAAGTCTTATTTATGATAATTAAGAGACATTCACTGGTTCAAGCAGTTTCAGTTTATCTTTTTCATGGGCTTTGTGAGTTATTTGGCTTTGTCTCATTAGCACAGGAGCAAAGCTTCCAGCTCTCAGTGGAAGAAAACATTGTCTCTTCTAAATAATATAAATTCTGTTCTGTTTATATTATGGTGATCACAGTAATTTTGGGTCCTGCTTCCCCTGCATGGATCTATGCAGGAGCAGGAGCAGGAGCAGGAGCAGGAGCAGGAGCAGGAGCAGGAGCAGCCAGGTCTGAGCCTTTAAGATCTCCACCCTCAGCAGAAGGAGCAGAAGGAGCAGACTGTGGGAGCAGAGCTGTGGAGGGGAGAGCTGGGGCCGGGCTGCGAGGCAGGGCGGGGCTTCTCTCCTGGTTCTTGGCGTTTTCCAGTAGCACTCGGACACTCTGGGAGAAGACGACTCGAGGATCGGTGGGTGGGAGGGCCGGACAGATGCAGCTCTCCCTCAGCTCCAGAGCCTGCCCAGACAGACAGAGAGAACCTCGTTACAGCAGTGGTTCCCAACCTTTTCCTCAGGGCTCACTTTTAAGTCTCAACAATTTTCACGGCCCACCCCCAACCCCGTAAATACAGAGGCTATATGATACCTTCTCAGGGCATCTTCTATAATAAAACAAAAAAACGTACGTTTAAATGACTGGCATTTACAACCCAAAACCTAAAAAACCTGGTGAAACTATCAGGAGCCACAGACAATCTTCTGTTGGAGAAAATGTGGAATGATCAGCAACCACTTGCACATATTTTGGGATTGCCCAATGTTGCTTCCTTTTAGAAGGGGATAAAGAGGGAGATAGATAAAATTATGAGAACTGATTTACCATTCACCCCAAGACAGTTTCTTTTTGATCTAACTCCTGAAGACATGTATACTAGAGACCTAAAGTACCTGTTACATATACTCTTGTTAATTCCCAGGATGATGGTGACAATAAAATGGATGAACCCACAGGCACCTGCAGCGGCACAGTGGAAACAGAAGTTGGTGTATGGAATGGAGGCTTTAACTGCTCAATTACAATAAAAGAATGAGGAGATCCCCACAGTATGTTGGAATGTCCTAACTGTACATTTATTTATCTTACATTTATTGACAGTACCAAAATGTCCTTGTTTTATAATGCCATATATACTAAGTGATGTTGTCAAGGATTGCTTTGTCTATTTTGTCTCTGTCTATGTTTAATAAAAATACAGTTCGAATAAAAAAATAAAAAACCGGAACTGTCAAGAGCAGGACTTCACTTTGTAGAGAAAAATGAGACAACAGTGAGTAAAAATGTGACAGAAGCAAAAAACAAGTAGAAACTATTTGGTATCCCAGGGTTGAAATCCTTTTAAACGTGACTGAGTTTTAACATTGAAAACATTATTTTTTTTTCTATCTTTCTGACCCCCCACACACAAAAAAAGTCATACTATTTGGGAAATTGTCACCCTGTTAAAATAATGGTCTAACTTTTTTTTTTAACTTTCATGAAACAAAACACAAAAATCTGCCTTGGTCAAACACCTCCATAGGTCATTACCTTAAAGGAATAAAATCACATGATCTGATCAAATGAGGATGTAGGTGATTTTACCATAGGTGGTCGACATCATGAGGAGATGATGTAGGCAAAAAAACAAAAAAATTGACAAAAAGTGACATAGGCGATTATTTTAACAGTGTGACGAAATGATTTGGGGACACACTCACAATACCTTCAATACCACGGCCCACGGGTTGGGAATCGCTGCATTACAGTTCAAAATCTTTATGTTTGCTTTGCTGAGATAAAAGCAGATATCAACTCAGACAAATGAGTTCTTTGAAAGGAGGCTCTGGACCGAGCTGAAAACAAGGAGAAAAACTAACTGAGAAACCTTCCTAAAGAAACAGACAGTGAGATAAACTGTTGCACAGATATGAGGAGAGTCATAAAACAGCAGAGCTCAGCCTGCAGGCCTGCTGCTCAGGCGCTTTAACACTGTCTTCCTCTGAAATAACTGGAAGAGTTCAATTAAAGAGGGAGAAAGATCCTCCTGAAAACTTTTTAATTTGAACAGAAAGAGTTTTCTCTTTCTTTTGGATCTTGGTGTCAAACTGGGCCAAAAATGGGAAAAAGAGTTGATGTTGAGCTGCTTCAGAGGAACTAACTGTGTTGTTTGCTTTTCCCATACGTAGAGATGTCTGTGTGTTTCTGTGATTAGGGCTGGGCAATAATTACAAGTTAGACATCACAATATGACCTGCCACAGCACAGTATTTATTTAACTTGAAATGTGTCAGAATACTACACACAATTTTTTTAGGAAATGTTTTCTGCTCTGCACCAGTTTTACTCAACCAAAGAGACAAACTGTATAAAACATCTTTGCAATAGAAACAATCTAAGTGGTGAAAAGAGGCAAAACAGCAAGAAGTAGCAATAAAAGTAAGTTCAAGGTGGGAAAAAATGGTCAAAAAGCAGGTAATATGGAGGAATAGAGGTGATACCAGAAAAAAAACTGTAAAATGATCAGAAAGTAGCAAAACTTTTCAGAAGCCTGATTAATCTTACCTAATTTTCTAATTTTCTGAGACACTGAATTCTGTTTTCATTATCTGTAATCCATAATCGTCAGCATTTAGAAAAAAAAAGACTTGAGGTAGTTCATTCTTTGTATGATGAGTCTATACAATACCTGGGTTACCCTTTTTGTATAGAGTGACCAAAAATAGTTTTTTTTCATCATATTCTGATCCTTAAATGTACCTGTTTGTGCAAACAGAGTTTCTCTTGTAGATTTTTTCTGATTTCACAAAAATCCCACTTTTCACCTTCTTTTGTGTGGTTTTCTAATTCAAAATGAGAATAATTGAAAGAACATATCATCCTCATCAATAAACCAATTGATATCAACCACATAAAATGGGGCATTTAAGAATAACTGCACAATAAATAACAATATTGGGAAAACATAATCATAATTTTGCAAATTGTTCAGCAGCAAAAAGTTTGACAGTAGCACACAACAAGACCACCCACTGTGGGAATGAGACCATCAGGAGCAGGGATACAGTATGTTCCAGAAGGATGTACCTGTTGGGAGATGTTTGAGGGATGTGAGAGGACGAGCAAGGTTAGATGAGCGTCCATACAGCAGGTACTTGAGTCTGCAGCTCAACTTGAAACACCTGAATCGGCCTTTACAGGTTCAGTGAGTAGCTCTCTGTCTGTCTCTCTCACTTTGTATCACTGATAAGACTCAGAGCACACACATGCACTTGTCTCCCCACTTCACAGCCCCCCCCCTCTCATGCTAATGTGCTTTGCTTGAGGATGATGAGCGCTCTCGTGGAGGTGGATCACCCTCAAAGAGCCGGGTTAAGTAGCTCCACGCTGTCACCCCGCACAAGGTTAAAAACATGACATTATGCATCATCTCAGCACGCCGAGCCAGGGACGGCCTCATACGTGCTGCTGCAGCTGACAGTTTAGAACAAGAGCCCTCAGTGCACACACACACAAACACACACACAAACACACACACAAACACACACAGTAAAAACACACAGCAGGCAGGTGAATCCCCACAACAACACTGTTCATCACTTCATTACCGGTGACTGCAGCTCAGTCTGACAATGACTGCACACAGGGGTACGATGTGAAGCACAAACATACAACACACACTCACACACACTCGCAGAGAGCATGCACACGCTCAATGACACCTGATGGACAATTAGTGGTTTTCCCATCTGTTCCTGTTTGCAGCTCAGAGTGTCTGACTGTGTATCAACAGTCTGACTCACGCTCAAGGTTAAGCTAGCTGTTTCCTCTACACCGCACTGTGAGTGTGTGTGTGTATGTGTCACACACATTTCAGACATAATGTGGATGTTAAATCCATTCATCTTAAGGATGGGACCAGGTTTGTTTGCATGTGTGGAGCTGTAATGACAGTGGTTATTGGACCTGCTCCTGCAGACAGCCTCAGTCTGCAGAGAAGGACCAGGCTGGGACTTCCTGAGTCAAAAAACATCCAATACAAGAGTCTAAAACCTGCAGCTCCTCCAGAGTCCTGTCCTAATATGGGCACAGCGCAATTGAAAGGTGTGTGTGTGTGTTATAGCTGTCAGGAAGGCAGCTAACAGAAGCTCTGCTGTGTGAAAAATCAGGTCCCACTTTAAAGCCCTCGTTACATTATAGTATTTACAGTATTTCAAACACAAAATAACAGCAAAAAAAATCTGTGTTTACATTGAAACTCTACCTGACTGAAAACTCTATACTATACATGATAGGCCTGAAGTAAGTGATATTACTGCACACTATGAGCAATTGCTGTTTAATTTACAGCCAATTTTCAGCAGTCATCTACTGTTTTTGATTAATACGGTTTTGTACTGTGGTCAGCAATGCATTGTGGTCTAGTAAATTTGAAGTGAAAACACAAAGATGCATGACAATATGCTGATGTTTTAAATCAACATAAAATACAGTATTTGTGGAAGAGTAGGCGTTTATCTAGAGTTGCATGCAATGTGCAATGCAACCATGAGTGACAAGAGGGCACACAGTGGACATGATAGACTGCTGTACATGGATGAATCACACAGGTCACTGTTACTGTCTACACCCCACAGCATTGACTGGCTGTGCACACTCAGTGGTGTAGACAGGCTGTCTGTGCTCCACCAGCAGTGTTTCCCCACAAATTACAGTCATGTACAGCAATACAATGTACTGTTTATACAATATATTCAGAGGATTTTTCATTTAGAGTTGGACAGAAGAAGATACCATTCTCCAATGAAATCCTTGACATTTGGTCTTTGCTGTCAACAACTGGTCCAAGCTGAGGAGTGTGGACAGAAAGTCTATACTAGGGCAAAGACAGCCATGCACAGCAGGCTCTCATGTCCACCGCGTGCCCTCCTCATGGTCACAAGGTGATGAACGAAACAATATTGTGACCTTCTGTCACAGTAAAATACTGTTTATTTCACGGTAATATAATGGTAAATCTGCTGTCAGTTGTAAACTGTTTTTCACACAAAACTTTGTAACAGTGTAGGAGCCGTTTACACAACAACAGCTTAGAGGCTGAAGTAGAGGTGAGCCGATCAGCCGGTGTTTATTTTGAATGCTTTTTCGCTGATTCCAGAAGTGAAGCAACAGATCCACATTTTACAGAAAGGCAGTCAGCAGATTTAACAGCACAAGCACAACACTAGAGTCCGTCATTCTCACTGCTGTTGTTGTTGTCTGGTTTGCGTGGCCATGACAGTGTCATATGCACGCACAAAGTGGTGTCTCCACTTGAGCCTCAAACTCGCTGTTTTCACGGCAACAGTGGAACGGTGTTAAATAAAGATTCCACTCTGGAGGCCATTTTCAAGTTTCCACATTAGGTCAGCTAAAATGTCTTTCCTGTGTTAAAGAAAGGCTGAAACACAACACATTTGCTCTCATCCTGAAATTGTTGTTGTGCAAACAGCCCCTTAAAACCATTCAGTGTGTGAGTTTCTGCTTCAGTCCAGAGCTGTTGGCACATTATCATTATTATTACCACTGTGACTAAATGCTGTTCCTATGTTCCTGAAACCTCACATCGTTCCTTCTCCTCTTCCTCCCTACTCTCCTCTTCACACGTCTGTAGGTTGTTTCCATCTCTCCAGACGCTTCATTAGCTCCACAAAGACTCCTGAAGCTTCACAACAACAGGTAGGTGTGCTGCTGCTTCTTCACTCTTTAGTTTACAACAACACACTGGTCTGAGACACACACACAGCTGTGTGCTCATGGGAACATCAGGATCACTCTGTGTGTGTGTGTGTGTGTGAGTGTGAGTGTGTGTGTGTGTGTGTGTGTGTGTGTGTGTGTGTGTGTGTGTGTGTGAGTGTGTGTGTGTGTGTGTGTGTGTGTGTGTGTGTGTGTGTGTGTGTGTGTGTGTGTGTGTGTGAGTGTGTGTGTGTGTGTGAGTGTGTACCTGTGGAATAAGGCGGTCCAGCTGAGTGAACCTGTTCCTGTGTGATGGGTGTGTGGACAGAAACTCAGGCAGGGCGGGCTCTCCTGTCAGCTGGTCTCTGATTTCCATTTGCCTCCAGAAGACAGGGCCTGCTCGCACATCTGCACACGCCTGGACGCACACACACACACACACACACACACACACACACACACACACACACACAGCATGGAGTCAGAAACACACAAACAGGTAAAGTGTGCTCCCTCTGTTCTGTTCTGTCCTCCCTCAGCAGTCACATATCTTTACTTTGACAACAGTGCCCCCTGCTGTCCTGCACACAGATGGCAGCAAAAGCACATTTCAAATATTTTTATGAGTTATATGTTTCTAAAATCAAAGTATTGATGAAAAGAGAAAATGTTTGATCAACTCTTAAATCAAATCAGGAAGTGACCTCTTTCTCAGAGCAGAAAACACAATAAACCCTCAATAAATCCTTTAAATCAAACAGAGTCATCTCTGAGTATCTTCAGGATCTCATCAGTTTATTTGATTTCTAAAGGTTCTGCCACAATAATCCAGAGATATGAGTCAAATTCAACCTCTTGAGGCCTGAGCTTTTGTCAGGAGTACATTTTTTATTTCTACCTATTACTTAGGATCATAGACTGTATAATTAATGGACGCCATGACACCTGGTTCAAACTGGGGTCTCCACTAAAACTGCTCCCCCAGGTAAATGGCTGCAATATTGGTAAAAACTCTGTCTCCTAATGCATCCCAGATAAGAAATGGTAAAACTATAAAAATGTATTACTATAATTTTCTGAGGAGTTGGTTTTTCATTAGTTATTAGACATTAAAAACCAGGTTATAAGTCTTGTTTTACACTGATTGACAGCTGCCCTTTGTGTGTGGTTTTTATCAGGGATATAAGAAGCTTCAGGAAACAGAGTCAAAAAGCAATTAGACCTTTGAAAGAAAAATGTATAAATATGTTTTTGCTTTTTTGTTACCCAGTTCAACTCAAATTCTCCACTGCACAGACTCTGGCTGCACAATGGCAGCTCCAGTGATGGGGTTCTTTTGGCTTCAAAACTGTACAAGGCGCCGCATCACTGTCCATTTTATATACAGTCTATGCTTGGAATAAGACCTAATAAGTATCATAGCTAAGTTTGGTCTATGTATAGGACGTTGTGTTTCTAGTGTTATTAGTTAGAAAATTTGTTTTCAGTTATAAGTGTTATTGTTCATAAATACACTTTTGTCTTTACCCTGAAATGGGTGTAATGATGTAATATCACCAGAATGACTTGGGAAGTGTCTCTATATGTGAATGATAGGTGAAAGTGTTAAAAATAAAGTATGAACACTGGGTCTTTAGAGGTTAAAGAAATCATCATTTCAAGCTGATGATACCTTTGCAGCCAACTGCAGACCGACTTCATCAGCCTCAGCCTCCAGTTTCCTGCTGTAAGGACGGCTGAACATGAGCTGCAGAGGAGACACAGTCAGAGCAGAAGCTTAAAGCTGAGCTGTTGTATAGTCCATGAGCTGTGTGTGTAACAGTGACGCTGCGTTGGCTGGACTGACACTCCTCTGTAGGACTCACCTGGGAGAGCTTGTCCTGGACCCACTGTCCCAGCAGAGCCAGGCTGTCTCGAGGACACACGGCCCAGATGGCTGTCAGCACAATCAGAGACAGCAGGTCGACCACGTGGGACAGACTGGCCTGTTCTGCCTGCAGAGAAGTGGGGGGTGACAAGGAGAGGAGAGGGATGGGGTGAAGAAAGAGGAGAAAAAATGGAGTGAAAAGTTTGTGGGAGGTGAGCGAGTCAGCTGGAACACATCGATTGTTCCCATCTATCCTGGAGGAACCTGAGCGCCGGAACAGATTTAAAGGTTTAACAGCCGATCCTGCAGAGAACACCTACCCAAGCATCCATTCTCATTCTCTGCAACTAATTAAAATATCCTTCAAACATTTCCTTCGAGGACGTTTAAAGTCTGAAATACCCCCGCTCCACTGCGCGCGCTCTTCAGAAGAAAGAGCAGGAGGAGGAAGAAGAGGAGGTTTCAGGGTGAAAAGAGGCGTGTGCAGGAAGATAAACAGGTCGACAGGACTTTGGTCATCAGAGCACAAACAGATCAGAAAGAAGCTGATGCAACAAGACTGCAAGGCACTGACCTCAGAGGAAACAGGGAGTGAGGATGATGAGGATGAGGAAGGCTTCCAGTGTGCCCCATACACACACAAACAAACAAGCACAGGGACCACACACACGTTTCATACATCCTGTGGAAAAGACCTGACAAACATCCAGCTCGATATTCTGCAGTGTGTGTGAGTGTGTGTGTGTGTTCTGTAATTGACGAAACTTTGTTCTTAAACATAATTTTTTCTCAGAGTTTTTCCTGTGACTCATCCTCTGGTATAGAATCATCTCCAGCTCTTAGCTCTCAGTCATTTTTCTTTGTCCTTCACAGACACCAACAGCTCACATGTTCCTGCATCAAACACACCTGTGATGGGTCTGTTTTTCTATGATTGTTGAGTGTTTGATGCTCCCTGACATGGTACATGCGGTCTGTCTCATTCCCATCTGCCTGTTGACTCTATGGTAAAAAGTTTAGGCTGTTCTCCAAACCTCCTACTACTTCATCAGTGCTGACTGATTTGGCTGAAATCCAGTATGTAGTGAGCTGTACGTGAAAACAAGATCTACAGTGAGACAAAAGTTCCCAGGTGTCCTACGGCTCAGGGAAAATTTCTCAGCATGTAGTGGACCAGTCTACCTGGTATACTGTTTCCCACAATGCACAGCACCAATGCTGTTTGCCTATGCAGGTGGCATTCAGGTTTACGGTGAATTATCCTCACCTATGGAATGAATCAGCATTATAGCTACAACACAGCAACAGTAACGTTTGATGGTCTGTGAGGTAGAAGTGAAGAGATACAAAAGAGACACTCCTAAATCAGCTGACTTCAGAGTACCTGCAGGTTTTAGCATGTCAAAGTTCAGACTTTTTAAAACCCTTTAATGCAGCCTTGAATGAAACTGTAGACCAAAAACACTATAAATATAATTGGTGGTTGGAGATCCAGCTGTTCTACCACCCAATAATAGCATTTGTGTCAGTCAATGAGACCCATTCAAGTTTACCTTCTGTCTGTTTATTGAACATAAAGTGATCCTCAGTGCTCTCTGGATAACAGCTGTGTGTGTAAGTGTAAACAGTGACCCATGATCATAGACTGCTTAGCTAGGATGCAGCTAATTTGTATCAGCTGCTTGTGAGACAGTATCTACTCTACAGCTCCTTCTTGAAAAGTCCCACGAAAAAAAGAAAAAGAACAAAACATTAACAAATCCTACGCTAACAAATTTAAGACCTTTGGGTTACTTATTTGAGACCAAAAATATAACATGTTAATGAACTGAAACTTTTCAAGGCCTTGGTTTTAGAAACATGCATTTGAGACTTTTCAGGACTTTTCACGCTACAAAATTCATTAAAGCCCAAATAAACCATTTATTAACTTTTATTTTTAATCACTGCCTTTATGGGTAATATGGAAAAAGGTTTTCCATCAGCTGTATATGAAAGGAAGTCAGTCCGACACAGACTTTTATATTTGAGAAGAAATAAAGCTTTGGTGAAAGATGAAAATCAAATATGAGGATTCAGCTATAATTTAATTTTGCCCTTTCCCAAAATTCATTAAAATAGGAATGAATTTGCAGTTTCTCTGAATCATTTTAAAATGTCCCCCAAAAACATTGAGCTGTAATAAAAGAACCAAAATTACAGAGAAAAACATAATTACGTAGAAGAACCCCTCACTGAAATATGATAACTCTTCTCTTCGCTTACTTAATGACCAAAAGTAAAACATTTTAAAAATCCATCCACTTCACTTTCCACGACTAAAAACTAGACTAGCAGCTAGAGCAGCTTGAGGAGCAACTGGACAGCAAACATCTCTTATCAGGATCAGAGGAGCAAAGTAAAGTTACCTGGATTTATAATGATACTTATTTATAATCCAGTGGGAAGTTCTGTATTGATTTGATGGAATTGGGGGGAACTGTTCGTCCTGTTTTATTTACAGGATCACTTCATGCCTGCTGCTCTGAACAGGTGATAAAATCAACATAAAAACATCCCCACACTCTGCAGGAGGAGGTCAGTACTCACAGCATGTCCCAGTACAGCATGAGCCATCTCATGTCCCAGGACCACGGTGAGCTGGTGAATATCAGTGACAACATCCAACATCCCTGTGAACATGAACACCTTCCCATCCTGCCAAAAACAAACAAAATATCTTAACTCCAATATGAGCCAAAGAATTATCAGTACCATGTTTCTGTTTCAGAGGATGTACTGAGCTTTTTTTTGCCAAGAGTGTATATGAGGTTAGAAATCTGTGTGTGACTGACAGGGAGGACGAAGGCGTTGACCTCAGGACTCTGCACCACGTGGACGCTCCAGCTGACACAAGACACCTCTGGGATGTCCTTGTTTCTCTGAGCCAGGTGCTGCACCACCCGCTCCACCACCTGGTGACGGGCATCAGAGACCGGGAGCAGCAGCTCAGCAAACTCTGTCATGTACTAAACACACAAAGACACACATTGAAGATCTACTTGTTCTCTCCTCTTCATCCAAACAGTCTCAGTGTTGATCGGAGGATCTTTAAGTGTGTGTAAACATGACGACACATTTTCCTCTCACCGCCTCTGAGGTCAGAGCAGCCAGCTCCATGTATTTCTCCCTGCTGAACACCAGGAGGCGTGTACGACCTGTCAGCGGTGACTCGTCCAGGTGGGTCAGGAGCAGGAGGAGCACTATCACCGCGGTAACAGCCGCCCCAGCAATTAGATGCCACCTCCGCTGCCATGCCCATTCTCGCATTAGCTGCTGGCGGTTTGGTGGTAGAGCCACCCACCACTTCCTGATACTCCTGCACACAGTGAGGGGGGGGGGGGTAATAGATCACACAAGCTCATGGGAGATACCTGAACTCTCAACCTACTCTACAGAGGTGAGGACTGATGATCTAGGTGGGTTGAGGTATTATCTACTGATGGTCTCCAGGGTGCTTCTTTGGCTTTGGATTTTATTCTTTTGAAACCATTTCTTTGATAAACAGTTCAAACTTTTATGTTTTTGTGATTATTTGTTCAGTTCATAGTTGCATGCCCATTTAGTCAATTTCACCAATCACTGACCATGATCAGAAATAGAACCTGACTATTATTTGGGCCAATTATAGCATGTCACTAATTAATCAACATCAGCCATTATATAGCCGTAGTATTAACTTTTTTATTTCCCTTTTTTTTTCTGTGTAGAGATTGTGTGGTTCCTGCTCCCGTGTGTCAGGCTGCATGCTGCTCTCTGTCAATGATAAATGCTACTGTTAATTCACACATCTACCATCACCTAATGTAATATGGTGTTCTGATGTTGTGTAAGATGCTTTTTTGCAAAATAAACAGAGATAAATGCTCCTGTCAATACACACATCTACCCTTCTTCTAAAACAAGACTATAACACAACGTTTTAACTTTGCTGTGTCATACCCCAAACCATATGTTGGGTATTATAACAATTTGCGTTCATGTACGGTATATATCCTGTGTATATCAATGTTTTCATTTTATGTATCAGCAGATATGTGGGATATCGGCCGGTATACTGGATATCCCACATATCTTGGCTTTCTTTGTCCCCAGTATTGGTATCAGCATTGGCCCCAAAACTCCCATATCGGTTGGGCTCTAGTCAGAAATGAGACCTTTGTTGGTAAAAGGATAAAACAGCAGACTATGACTGGCAAACAGCCATGATCATGGTCAAAACTCTGCAAATGCACAAATATTACACAAAGTAAGGTAATTCAATGGTAATTTCATCAGTCAATTAGATATAAACTAATTGATAGAAATATGGAAACTTCATGAAGTTGATTATTTGTTTTTATAATAGTATCATTTTGTAAGCATTGAGAGTGGTTTCATTATTTCAAACACTCATTAGGCTGCATTTTTAGTTAAATTACATTTAACACACAGGTAAACGTATTCATTATGATTTATTCCTTACACTTGTAAATATTTGTGTGTGTGTGTGTGTGTGTGTGTGTGTGTGTGTGTGTGTGTGTGTGTGTGTGTGTGTTGTGTCTACCTGCCCAGGATGATAGCTGTGAGTTTCTGCAGAGGTTTGAGCAGCATCCACAGCAGAGGCCCCGGCAGGGCCCTCACAGGGGCGGAGGTATGGAAGTGGAGCCCGCACTGGGTGAGCACAGGCCCCGGGTGCAGCAGCAGAGAGGTGACCCGGACCCGGGGACTGACCCGGGGACTGACCCGGGGACTGACCCGGGGACTGACCCGGGGACTGACCCGGGGACTGACCCGGGGACACAGCCTCCTCCCATTGGTGCAGAGTGAGGCAGGTGACACAGGTGAGGCAGCTGAGAGGCGGACACAGTCTGTGCTCCTGAGGCTGCAGAGGAGCGGACTCCTCAGGTGAAGGGTTCGTACCAAGTGAGCGGGTCGAGAACAGAACCGAGCGCTCCTCAAAACACTGAGAGCAAATAAAACCATTTTTGGGGCTGGTACGTAAACGCACCTCGTCCTTATTCACCGCTCAGGTTTAAAGCACGGACACATGAACATGTTAGTGTGGAAATAACCCACAGGACGGTCATGTCACTGAGTGTCTTCACCTGTAGCCCCCCCCTTAGACCCACTTCTGTCCTCACCTGTGATTGGACGCTCTCTCCCTCTGTAACCTTGGTAACACCTGACCTGTTAGCCTCTGTTAGCCTCTGTTAGCGTTAGCTAACTCTGAGTCCGGGTGTGAAACATGAATCTTACTTTAAACATGAAGCAGTTTAAACCGAAACACCTTAGCTTAACTAGGACACACTCAGTGGTGTTATCAGGAACTTTACGCTGTTTGGGTACTTTTGCGGTCCGACTTCGGATAGTATCCCCACAGAAACACATACACAACCAAAGGTTCCGGGCAGTTAGCGTTTCGTCACAAAGAAATGAATCACAAACATCCATTATGAAGAAGATAGATAAAATTACCATAACAATGTGGAAGTATTGATCACTCACCACTCAACTAATAAATGATATGAACTCTTTACTGGTAATATTGATTGGTTTGAAAGCTTACAAAACAGGCATGACAGTATATTTTTAGTTCAGTCACAACCAGAATATTACCTATTTTATTCATTCTGTGGTGTTCTTGCAGTGTCGTGGTCTCTAAAATGAAAAGTTTTGTCACTTTTAAAACAGTGGATGTAAGTCACATAAAGAAACCTTGGTATGAAAGTCTGTTTTATTACCTCGTTAAAACAAAACATTTATACATGTTCCTATCCTCTGTCTCTGTCTCTCTCATTCTCTCTCTCTTTCACACACACACACACACACACACACACACACACACACAGTTACAGTCCTGTAACTGTACACATCCTGTAGACAAACCTCTGAAACCCCAGTGATCTGAACATTAGTCTTTGTCTCAGGAAGTATCCATGCTCTCAGAAACAAACAGGCTCAGATGAAGTGGTTCAGTCTTTGAGTTTTCAGCATGAGGAATAAAAACTAGAGAGACTAAGACTCTAACTTTGAACGCTGGTAACACTGGTAGGATCTAACAGAATCTTCTAGATGAGATCAGAGTAAATAGTCGTGTTCAGAAGAAAGCACAGAGCCCAGGTGTAACACCACCCTGCTGTCTGTGGACTTCACATTCATGTCTTTAACAGACTCTCTTCCAGCCTGCAGGGGGCGCTCCTCACTGAGCTGATTTAAAGCCTGCTCAGCTGAGGTCAGCTGTTTGTGTGAGGTATTCCATGCTTCTCCCTCCTCCTCTTCTTCCTCCTCCTCCTCTTCTTCCTCCTCCTCCCCCTCCTCCTCCTGCTGCTGCTGCTGCTGCTGCTGCTGCTTTTGTTTGGAAATAAAGTCAGACTGGAACAGAGCCTGGATCTGTGTGAGGAAGGGGTCTCCCTCCTCATCCGGCAGGGGCTCCAGGTACCTCGCCAGAGATGACAGCATCTAAAAGAGGTCAAGAAGATGAAAAACAGAACAACAGAAGCTGCTAACAGGTGGTGGATTCAAAGGCTGGACTGACCTTCTCCAAACAGGTGAGGTGGGAGTCTTTCCGGAACAATCTGTCCATCTGTACACTCCTGCACAGAGCAGACAGAAAACTTCAGATTTTTCTCCTGTCAGGGTTAGTCTATGGAGGTCAGGAGGACACAATCACTCACCCGAGTGTCTGACAGTATTTGTTGATGATCCACTGAGCTCTCCTCATGGTCTGCTCCCAGTCTGGACGGTCTGACGAGGACAGGAAATCGAACCTGTACGGCAGCTCTGAGGAGGTAAAGTCACATCATTTACACATCTTAGGATTCACAAAAATGTTTTCAGAGTTCAGAATGAGAAGCTCATAAATTACTAAACACATCACTATTGGTCTGTTGGAGTTGTGTGTGTGTGTGTGTGTGTGTGTGTGTGTGTTGAACTCACTCTGAGGGACTGACGACTCCAGGGTCTCTCTCACTAACAGGCAGGTAGTTTGGGAGTGGGGGGAGCGGTTCGCTGGGTCATACGGGCTCACGATCATCCCTATGAAGGGGGCTCCTCCACGAGAGAAATAACTCTGAGGGGAAAACAGGGTCACATGTCGATGAGGACCTTGTTGGTCTCGTAGTAAAGTTGGAGGATACGAGGTGACCCAGCAGTCGTAGGTAAACGGTAAACATACTGTTTGGAGTCTTGCGATATAGCACAACCTTTCAAATCTAAGTGTAAGTCAGTGATTCAAACAAAATGTCAAAAGAAGTGGTTGTTTTGCATTAATCACTTTCTTAGTGAGACTATCACTAGTGTTGTTGGTGGACGTCCTACCTGTTTGGGGTCATTATGTCACATCCTGACGCCCGTACCCTGAATATTCACTCAGGAAAGGTGGTCTCCTTAGGTCTCAAGTTTGTATAGTTTTCACAACAAAGTAGTTTAATAAGGTTCACCACTTTAAAGAGGACATTTCAGGCAACAAACAGACAGACAGCTGTCCGTTCTCATCAATAACAGCAGCTTCACAGTCTTAGAGCATTTCCTCCTCAATGTCAATCTGACAAAGCTGCAAGTCTTTGATTTTCTTAGGATTCTAGCTACATAAAATGACCTCATTGTTTTCTGTTAAGTTTTTATTCCAGGACAGCTTGTGAAAGACAACAAGCACTCCCTGCTTGACTAGCCAATAGTCAACTCTGGTCTTGTGTAATTGCTCTATAAGAGGGTTGTTTATCTGCTTGCAGTGCTCTCAGCCACTTCTACAGTAGCCAACTACCTTTCTGTTCACACAAAGCCAGCTGTGGCCATTTAGATCATTTATGAGACCCATTTATTGCCATATGTCTTCATTCATATTTGTGTGAGTACAACAGAAGAGGTACAATCCGTGACTGGGAGCTACAATTCTATGATTTTTTGCAAACCTTTCCACAAAGAGAGCAGAGTTGACTAAAAGAGGACACTGAGCACTGACGAAGCTGGCTTTGTTTGCAACGGCACAGACAGTGAGTACAACTCTGCCTGGTGTTTGGTCACCTGAGACTAAAAGCTCTACAACTCCTACAAGATTTTTTTTAAAGCTCAACTCTCACCTTGATGTAGATGACAACGTGTAGAAGTGATGTGGCAGATGTCTTATGTCTGGTATAAAGCATCTTTAAGTCATTGGTTTTCAAAAATGGTTACAAAAAAGAAAAGAAAAGAAAAGAGTTGTTTCAGCTGCATTTAGCCTGATGTGGACTTAAGCCACATATCAAAACAGGATATATTCTGAAATTGGAGATTTTTCTCTTTCAAATGAGGCATCTCTGATGAATTTTGACTTTTTGGCTTTTCAGTGATAAGATTTGTAAAATAGTATAGTATATAGGTCAGATGAAGGTGGGATGTAAGAGGTTAAAGATCCATGTTTTTAAAGTGTGTGAGGTGTTTCCCTCAGACTCCAGACGTCAGGTCTCACCTGAAACTGGTCCTGGGTGCTGATGTCTCGTACTGAGGGGTTTGGCTGGAAGGACGGATGTGAGTGGTACCAGCCCACCACGCTGAAGCCCAGAGATGAGAGCACATCACAGGCCTGAGTCTGAGACACCGGGTCCATCTCACACTGCAGCCCTGTGCTCACACTGTTACAGGGCTCTGCTGCACAGATCTGCACACACACACACACACACACACACACACACATTTGTCACAGTACACAACTAACATCATGTTAGAACATGATGTGAAATCATCCTCATCACCAGCACTGACCTTCAACACTTTCTCCTCCTGGTTGAAGGTTCCTCCTAACAGACCGATGACTTCTCCTCTGGACACATGAGCGTGCTGACACACACAAGGGAAACACATTTTAATGTTTTCAGCGCATGGTGCTTGAAATATAAGAAAGAAGAAGAGTGTGGCTTTAGTCTCATAAAATGTTTTTCCTAACAAGCTGTGTCTAGTTTTCAGTCCCTTTCACCTGTGACACACAAAGACTGAGGTGAACTAACTGAATCATTTGGAGCTTCACTTTTGGGGGAAGTCAGTTTTAAATAGTGTCTGTCACACTCTTTGTCCACCTACAACTTTTCTGAAAGCCTTCTGCTTCTGCTCTAGCAAAAAAACAAAATGATGATATTAAAAAGGACACATCAGACTTTAATTCATATTTTTTTAAATAAATGAGCTTTGATTCTTTAGTGGCCCGTGTCCTCTTCCTTAAAAAACCTGTCTGATAATGGAGAGACCAGAGAAACAGGGCCAAAGGATGGAAAGAAGAGGCAAACAGTGCCTCAATACCCAAGTGTGTGTGTGTGTGTGTGTGTGTGTGAGTGTGTGTGTGTGTGTGTGTGTGTGTGTGTTCAGCATACCATGTCCATGATAAGGAGAGTCTCAGCACACACAACAACCTGGAATGGTTCCTAAGAAACGAGTGAATGGAGAAAAATAAAAAGTAATGGCATCATTAAAGGAGCAGATGTTTAGACTCACAGCTTCAGGCTTTGAACGTAGCAGGGTTTTTCATCAGCTCTCTTTTGTTAACTCAGGGTTTTCTGAAGGACGTGCACAGTTTGTCATCCAAGCTCAGTCTTCTTTTCAGCAGCTGAGGGTGAGTGTTGATGTAAGTGTATGGTTTTGTGAAGATTCAATAAAAAAAGATCTCAGTGATCTGATCCTCCTTTGTTCTTAGAGCAAAGGTCTAGAGATGGACTGATGTGGTATTTTCAGGGCTAATACTGATTATTAGTAGTTAAGGAGGTCGATAATCAATATTTGGAGTAGAAGTGAAAATACGTCAAAATTTTGAGTTGTACAAACTCCAACACTTAACTTTGTTTAAACGCTTTGAAGCTTCTGTTTATTAAAGGGACTGTGAGGACTTTTTTGGTGATCTTGAGCTCTAGATATGTGCCTGATTGTAATCTACAACTTAAAATGAGATTATCAGTGTTAAAATAGGCTGTTTCTAAATGCTTTTTTCTGCTTCCCAATCAGGTCAAGGAGGACCAAACTGATTTACCACAGGACACTGTCTCTATGACAACACCACGCCAACTGACAAAGTTTAGCTGTGAGAAGAACAAATGGGTGGAACAAAGCTGGAGACAGAGTAGTGACTGCAGACAGAGAGGCACAGCTGAATGAGAGCCAACGTAACCAAGTTTTAATGATCTCTTACAGACCGATCAATGATGAGAAAACTGCTTATGCCGATATGCGTCAAAGTGCAGATTATCTGTCTGTGCCTACAAAAGTCATGCTCTGAATTTTGTGTGTTTTGAGGATGATGTGATAAACTCTGCTGACCTGTACGTCCTCTCCAAACGACCTGCAGGGGATCAGCTGGAACGGGTCCACGGAGCTGCAGGATGGACAGAGAGGTGGTCAGTATTTAAACCTCTGTGACCTGACTGTGTGTGTGTGTGTGTCACACTGACTCTCTGGATCTGGAGCTCTTGCAGGGTTTGGCTCTGTTCTTCATCTCTGCTCTCCTCTGAGCAAGCTCCTCTGCACTCAGGTGCTGATGAACAGAGCAGACAGGTGAGCTCAGCTCATTACTGATAGACTCAGGTGGACTGGGGTAAGTTTACTACCTACCTCAAACGTCTGTCCCTCCAGGTCTTTAGCATCACACCAGTTCCCCCATGTGTCCCGCACACGGCGCTTCCTGGTCCGCTACAATACGTGATGAGCAGCCAATCAGCAGTTAGCTCAGACGTAATGATACTCATATTCCATCTGTAATCTTTGGGTTACCCACCATGCTCTGCAGCCTCTGAGCCAGCTGGTACGCCTCCATCACGTCTCTGCCCTCCTTCTGCCTGGAGCGGTCCAGGACCCGGGGCCGGTTGTAAACCGCCTGCTCTGTGAGAAAAAGTGTCAGTTTTATTCACACGGTCACAGACAGCTGGAACTTTTGATTTCACCTCATCGGACAAACTGTGCTCCGTCAAAGTCACAGAGAGTTTCCGTATATAACAGCAGGAGTCAGACAGACACGGTGTGATGAGGAGTCAGGCGAGGAGGCCCCTGGGAGCAGTGCACCGGCTGGGCCTTCTCCTCAGTATGAGCTTTAAACAGCCTGACACCATCAGCTCTGAGTGAAGACCTGCAGCTGTTCCTCCTAAAAGGAGCAGGTCAGTGAACTCACCACAGCCAAAGTTGATGGCTCCTATCAGCTCCAGGTAGGTGTGGATCCTCCCGATACAGTTCACGTCCCCACAGTTCTTCAGCCCGGGCCGCACCGAGGTCTTATTCAGGTACCGGGGTCTGCCCTTCATCCTGGAGACAAAACACACACTGAGCTCCTCTTCCTGATCAGAGTGATGGAGAAACCAATCAGAGGGCAGGGTTTACCACTGATCCAGGATGTAGTTTCGGATCTTCAGGTATCTTTCCGGGGTCTTGGATGGACGGCCCTCAAAGAACTCTGGGATGGCTTGTTTCTCATCTTCACTGATGGTCTCCATGTCCATCTCCACCTCCTGCTCAGGGGCCTTCAGCTCCTCCTCCTGCTCCTCTTCCTCCTCCTCCTCTTCTTCTAGTTCCTCCTTCAGAGTCTCCTGGGGAGGGTCTAAGACAAAGAACCACACTCAGACAGAAACAGAGACACATGCTGAGGTGCATCTACGGTCTAGCTCCAGTCTCACCTGGTCCACCCCTGCAGGTCTCCTCCTGGTGCCCCCCCCCTGCTGGGCTCTCAGACTGGGAGCTCTGGGAGTCTGTCTGAGGGACTGAGCCTCTCTGGTCTACCCCCGCCCCCCAACTGTTTGCTCCAGGACTGGGAGACGAGGTGCTGTGGCTGCTTTGGTCCTCAGTCTCAGTGGGACTTGGTTGAGTCTGCTCCTCTTTGGGGGGGTCTGTGTGGGTCTGTGTGTGCTGCTCAGACTCCCCCTCCTCACTCAGACCATCGGTGATGTCCACCTCTTCGTCCTCCTCGTCAGACAGTTTCTCTATCTTCACAGCGTTGGTCAGATGTGGAGGCTGACTGGAGGTGGGCTGAGGCTGCAGCAGCAGGACAGGACCAGCAGGGGGGGCTGCAGCCCTTAGCTCAGATTTAGCCTGAAATAAATAAAGAGATGAAGAAAAAGCTTGTTCCTCAGCATTTCAACATATTGATATTCAACTTTATTATCCAGTCTAAAGCTGTGTCACAATCCAGAGGCTGAAGCCTTCGAAGGCTGAATTTGAAGCCTTGAAGCTTCACAGCTGATGTTCAAGTGGTGCCTGTGACTTATCAGGCTCACACTACAAACATCATTTAAATCACAACTTTTAATTACCTTTATAGTGACTTTATCAGTGACTCTTTCCTCTTAAACTTTGTTTCTTGCTCTTATCTCCCCTCGAAAGATTTTTAAACAAGTAAATGATACATTTGATATAAGAATTTTTGAAACTGAGATTTACACCTTTTCATATTGAATTAAAAAGGAACTTTTTACAACAGATATTCTGAGAGAATTTAATACAAGCTAGATTCCAAATGCAGGCACAATATATTTTCACC
>RPOG01001886.1:90877-101697 GCA_008086565.1 Thalassoma bifasciatum
GACAAAGAACCACACTCAGACAGAAACAGAGACACATGCTGAGGTGCATCTACGGTCTAGCTCCAGTCTCACCTGGTCCACCCCTGCAGGTCTCCTCCTGGTGCCCCCCCCCTGCTGGGCTCTCAGACTGGGAGCTCTGGGAGTCTGTCTGAGGGACTGAGCCTCTCTGGTCTACCCCCGCCCCCCAACTGTTTGCTCCAGGACTGGGAGACGAGGTGCTGTGGCTGCTTTGGTCCTCAGTCTCAGTGGGACTTGGTTGAGTCTGCTCCTCTTTGGGGGGGTCTGTGTGGGTCTGTGTGTGCTGCTCAGACTCCCCCTCCTCACTCAGACCATCGGTGATGTCCACCTCTTCGTCCTCCTCGTCAGACAGTTTCTCTATCTTCACAGCGTTGGTCAGATGTGGAGGCTGACTGGAGGTGGGCTGAGGCTGCAGCAGCAGGACAGGACCAGCAGGGGGGGCTGCAGCCCTTAGCTCAGATTTAGCCTGAAATAAATAAAGAGATGAAGAAAAAGCTTGTTCCTCAGCATTTCAACACATTGATATTCAACTTTATTATCCAGTCTAAAGCTGTGTCACAATCCAGAGGCTGAAGCCTTCGAAGGCTGAATTTGAAGCCTTGAAGCTTCACAGCTGATGTTCAAGTGGTGCCTGTGACCCATGAGGCTCACATTACAAACATCATTTAAATCACAACTTTTTATTACCTTTATAGTGACTTTATCAGTGACTCTTTCCTCTTAAACTTTGTTTCTTGCTCTTATCTCCCCTCGAAAGATTTTTAAACAAGTAAATGATACATTTGATATAAGAATTTTTGAAACTGAGATTTACACCTTTTCATATTGAATTAAAAAGGAACTTTTTACAACAGATATTCTGAGAGAATTTAATACAAGCTAGATTCCAAATGCAGGCACAATATATTTTCACCGTCCTCTCTTGTCAGCTACTTGCAGCTGAATAATTTTTATGGGTAAATAATATCATTGTTAGTGTAGTAAGAATTATTCAGATCTTCTATATAAGTAAAAAAAATAATACAAATATTTAATGCATTCTTTTAAAGTGAAATCCTGCCAAAAACTCAACTGTCATGTAACTCCACCTTAAAATTATATTTCTGTATTGAGCAAATGTTACCGGCAAAGTTATTGCATGTTTCTCTCTCCCTTTTTATAGTATTTCAAACAAGTTCATCACACACTGACAGTGGTGGTGAAACACCTCCAACTCTAACAAAACATTCAAAATGAAAAATGGTATTAAACTTTCTGGCTCCATTTCCATCCTGCACAATGTTCAACAAGAGCTGCAACAACTTTTTTTTTTTGGTCCCCTTTACCGTTGGAAAGCGACCTTGGGTTCCCCGAAAGGCGCTAAGTTATTATTATTATAATTATCATTATTAACTGGGTGGTCTCTGCAGGTTACAAAGGCCAGGTCCTCTACAGGCTGCAGCCTTCAAAGGCTGTGAAAGCTGTAGATCCTGAATTTGACACAGCAAACATCAGATCCACCTAAAGAGACACTATGGTTCCTGAAGACTTCAGACATAGATGTGAAGGAGGAGCTAACCTGTCACAGGGGGAGGAGTCTCACCTTGTGTTTGAAGTATTGTCGTGCATAACTCTTGACCTGGAGGACAGAGCGGCTTCCCAACAGCTTTGAGATTTTAGTCCATCTTCTTCCAAACTGAGCCTGCAGACAAACAGAACAGAGACCAGAGACCAGTCAGGGACCAGAGACCAGAGACCAGTCAGGGACCAGAGACCAGTCAGGGACCAGAGACCAGTCAGGGACCAGAGACCAGAGACCAGTCAGGAACCAGAGACCAGTCAGGGACCAGAGACCAGAGACCAGAGACCAGTCAGGGACCAGAGACCAGAGACCAGTGACCAGAGACCAGTCAGGGACCAGTGAGTGGACCCCTGTTCCCCTGAGCAGCCCTCAGACTCACCAGCCCCTCCTCAAACAGCTCTCTCTCCTGTTTGGTCCAGCGTGACGAGGATCCAGAGGAGGAGGATTTAGCCGGAGACCTGAACATCAGACGACAGAAACAGGACGTGAACACCAATAAAGACACGAGAGGCTGAGTTCTGTGACAGCTGGAGGAGTAACAGACTCACCTCTTCACTTTGGGCTTGTTGTTCACATCACTCTCCCACAGGTGACTCTGAACCTTCTCACCTGTCAGGTAGTATCTGCAGGTTGACTAAGGACAAACACATACTTCACACTCATAATTTAAAGCACACTGGTACAGCGGAGTAGAGTGTAAACACTATTTACAACCCCAGTAAAGATCAATTTAAGAGTTTANTACACACACACACACACACACACACACACACACACACACACACGCACACACACACACACACACACACACACACACACACACACACACACACACACATACACACACACCGCTCTGAACCATGACACTGGAACATAGACTGAATAAAACATAAAGCAGTGGAGCTGCTGCTGAGGCTCTCTGACAACAACCTGCTCACATTTTCAGAGAAAACACAGTGTTATAATTCCTGAACTTTGTCATGGTGGTTCTCTGTATGCTTCACATCCAGCAGCTTACAATATGAATTTAAGTTGCATTTGTGTCTCAATTTCAGAAGTGGATCATGTTTTAAAGAACAGACTTTTTTAACATTTGTAAATAATGTAATAAAACATTAAACTAAAAAAAAAAATCAAATAGAATGATTACTAAAAGGGTAACAGAGCAAAACAAAACAGAAGAGATACGAAACCCAGGCAGCCTATTTGTGTCAGTTAAAAAATCGAAATCAAAACTTTGCTTTGATGAGATTTTCTTTTTCTCTTACAGATGTAGACATGTTGAGACAAAAAGTAAAATTTTCACTTGAGAACTCAAAATTATAATGAAATGATGAAATCGTGAGATAATAAAGTCATATCGATGACACAATAATAACACATTTTTGATAAAAACTCAAAATTTTATTGGAAGTCAAAGTCTTGAGATAAAAAGTCCAATTTATGACTTAAGAAGTGTATTTATGAGGACAATACTCAGAATTATGAGATCAAAGTTTCTTTATTGTGACATTGAGGCAATAATTTGAGATACAAAGTGAAAACCTTTGGATAAAAAGTCAGAATTTCAAGATAAAAAGTCAATCTAGAAAATTAGAAATTAAATCTCATCATTTTCACTTTTCTTTCTCTAAAATTTGTCTTTTTAGTCTCATAATTTGACATTCTGATTTCTTAATTATGACTATTATCTTTTTAATATCATTTTTTTCCACCTTTCATCTCATAACCCTGACTTAATAAGGACAGAAAAGAGGTAAAATCTCATATTTCAGAGGCTTATCATCCCTATGATACTTATTTAAAAGGTTTAAGGTCTTCATTCGTTCTTTTGCTGTCATCAATCCAAAGGATTCAAAGTATGGTTTCAGTTTTCGTGCATATACAGGGGAATGCGCACTTTCACTTTGTGTTTGTGAATATGAATTTTCAAACTGAATATGTATCTGTTTAGTTTATCTGCATGTCTCACCTGAGAGCCTTCATTCTGTGGGTTCTGTTCACCATGAAGCTCTGAGGCTCTTTACTAACCTACAGTCTGACTCTCCCCTGTTCTCTGTCTCCTCCTGGCTGCTCTGCTCTGGTTACACACAGAATAAACCTCTGCATGATCTTTTTCACTGAGAGGGTTTTAGCTTGTCTCTCTTTCCTTCACGTTTTCCCCTTCATTTGAAATATGCTGGAAGCTTCAGTCTTCTCGTTGCGGCTCAGTCACTAAACCTACTTTTGCTTTCTATCTTCAGGAGACACATTCAAAGAGGAGGAACAAGAGTCTGTGAATCTGCAGCCTGGATCTGGGTGTGTGTGAGCAGCTTTTTTTCTGTTTTAAGTGAACTGTAGGAGCTGGAGGGCCACACATCCACCTGTGGATGCTTCGACTTATGACTTTATGTGAATCATCCAGGATATGTTGGCATGATTATAAGTTCATTTTGTGTTATGTCTGTAACTGAAATGTGCCGCTGAGATTTGTATCCTCTCTGAGCTCCTCCTGGGTCCAATCAAACCCTAAAAAACCAACATCAGCGAGATAATTTCTCGAGCTTCAGTCCTGTTTATGTGACTAAATATCATTTTGATAGCTGTCACCCATTGAATGACAGTTTTCTCACAAAATGTGTGATTTAAATGACGTGAACTTTATCTTTGTAATGATATTCAGCTCTAAGTGTGGGATCATTCATGATAAAAAAGAGACAAAATGAAAGACAACAAAAAAGGTTTTATTTAGAAATTCACAGTTTCTAATGGCACTACAGTTTCGTAGTAACTCACTCCTGCTCAAGAGTCCTGTGCAGCTCTTAAGAGTAACCACAGAGAGAGAGAGAGAGAGAGAGAGAGAGAGAGAGAGAGAGAAAGAGAGAGAGAACAGAAAGCACTTGACATATAAGGTAGAAAAACAAAAAAGGCATGAGGAGTCATACAAAGTGCACACTGAGAATTTCTCCCCCTACTCACTGTGTTACAGGATGAGTCCACTCAAAGTAGTCTTACTCAGAACTTACACACATCAACACACACACACATACATGAGATCAACATGCACACGAGATCACACACATACATGAAATCATACACATTCAAAGGGTAAAAAAAATGGATGATCCTCTGGGCGTGTGGAACAAACAGAATCACATTTACAGTGTTGAAATCATCCGTCTGCTGCGTTCCCTTTATCCATCAACAACAGTTCAAATCCTTCTCTTTAAAACCAGCAGTCAGGGAGGGGGGCAGGGATAAAAGAGTGAGCGTGGGGGGCACAGAGATGAAGACATGTTAGTGGTTAAAAAAAAGTCAGAATAAAGAGAGAGAGAGAGAGAGAGAGGTGTCAGAGAAGGAGCTTTTCAGAGAGGTAATGATGAAGATTTTCTGTCTCTGTCACACTGAACCAAACCCAAACACACAGAGCCGCTCAGAAACAAGCATGAAAGCCACTTAAAACTAAAACGAGTCATGTGATCATCTACAGGGTGAGCTTTTATCAGTCAAGGAGAGGACTCAGTGAGGCCTTTTTCTACGAGCAGCTCTGAACAGACAGACGCAGCAGCCAGACGATCCAGACCAGTTCTCTAAAAGTGCTGCTGTGTGACACCCCCGGCTCAGGCAAACTCCACTCAGGGCTCAAAGAAGGAAGAGAGACTTGAAAGTGTGCGTACGCTCTGTAGGATTCTGTGCAACACTTCTTTGACTTACTGTGACTCTGCAGGCTGACGGACGTACAGACACACATCTGTCAGCTTTAAATAAATAAATAGATAAATAAAACGGCTCTGTCAGACTTGGCTGCAGGGTCCCAGTAGTCTACATGTGGGTGTGTTTATGTGTGTGTGTGTGTGTTAGTGTGTGTAAACATTCAGCCCTACCATCTAACATGCTCCTACAGTACAGTGAACCCTGATCACCAAACTTGAACTCCACAGAAGAAGAGAAAAACTAAAAACAGAAGAGGACATGGAAGAGAGAGTGAGCACCTGAAGTTTGCCTGCAGCCATGTTTTACCTGTACCACTTTGTCTTTGAGTGTGTGTGAAATGAACTGTGAGGGTCTTCAAACTGCTGCGTCTGAGTCTGTGATTCAAGGGAAACTAAAGTGAAAGGACAGACGCTCACACACATGCAGACAGTTCTTCATTCAGCTCAGCGGCTGGCTTCAGACGGAGCTGACAGAGACAGGCGGGGGCTGAAGCTCCATGAGGGTTTAACACTCTGGTCCCAAACAGACGGAGAGGATGAATGACAGAGAAGAGAGAAAGAAAGAGGCGCCGCTCTGGGTTTCATCCACAGAACAGCACAATACTTCATGATCTTCCTGCAGGGCTGGGGGCGGGGCCTCTGCTTCCTGTGCTCAGAGGGGGAGGGGCTAATGCTCACTGACGCTCACCTGTGGGGGGAAAATGTGCTTCTCCAGTA
The DNA here is from genome assembly GCA_008086565.1 of Thalassoma bifasciatum. Taxonomy (NCBI): domain Eukaryota; kingdom Metazoa; phylum Chordata; class Actinopteri; order Labriformes; family Labridae; genus Thalassoma; species Thalassoma bifasciatum. The sequence goes on from RPOG01001886.1 coordinate 96,866, forward strand.
GAAAAACAAGGGCTGCAAGGATCTGACTAAAACCTGGAGTCTCTGTGTCCATCAACATCAACATCATCATCATCATCAGATGTTTCGAGTCATGAGTTCAGCTTTAAAAGGCACGTAACCGTAAACAGGTCTCTGATGAGCGGGCGAGGACTGGAGGACGCTGAGCTCCAGCTCCAGCTCTCTGGTGCATCTGGGTGCTCATGGGAAATGTGGTTCTTTGGGATGCAGTAAGACCTCATCTCCTTCCTACACAAGACTGCTACCGTAAAGTGTGTGTGTGAGTGTGTGTGTTTAAACGTGTCCGGTGACGGCGGTCACCCCGATGGTCCCCACATTCATCTCCTTGTTTCCCTTCATCAGCTGCTGCAGGCTGGGCAGAGAGGCCACGCGCCCCCCCGGCACAGACGGGAACTGCAGCTCCGTCTGCCGAGACTTCCTCCTCTTCATCGAACGCTTCTCCTGACGGGACTTGTTGAGGGGGGGCTGCGTGAGGGCGAAGGGGAGGGCGTGGCCGTTGCAGAGGCCGGCGGAGGGTAAGCTGGGGGAGGGAGGGGGGAGGCGGCTCGTGAAGGACTCCTCAGAGTGTGTGGAGGAGCTGCAGCTGCTGGTCTCTGATGGAGGCAGGGATGGCGCCTCCTCTGCTGAGGGAGGGGGGGGCAGAGGGATGACGGGGAGGCGAGGAAGAGGGGGAGAAGGGGAGCGAGGAGGGGGTGGTGCAGGTGGAGGTTCGGGGAGGCAGGGTTGGAAGCCGTTGCACTTTGGCTCCTCCAACATGAGCGGGACAGGAGACTCTGACTTCAGGAGCTCAACCTTGTCCAAAGATTTTGTTTTGCAGCGTTTTTTCTGCAGAGAGAGAGAGAGAGAGAGAGAGAGAGAGAGAGAGAGAGAGAGAGAGAGAGAGAGAGAGAGAGAGGGGACAGGGGGAGAGCCATCAAATATAAGACACACCTGAGAGTGTCAGAAGAGGTAGAACACAGAGACATGGTCACATAGATCAGTCAAAGAGGGACGTGACAGGAAATGATGTCAGAAATAACATCTCTACACTCCACACAGCAGGGCTGCACAATCAACTGGAAGGTCATCACAGAAATCATTTCTCTGAAATATTACTGAAAATGATTTAAACCAATTATGTCTTATTTCAAATCAAAAGACAAAAATAATGCCTCAAGAGTAAAAATTTTGCCAGTGGGCTCAGAAACCTGTTCTTGTTTGGTTCCTTGTACAAAGACTATTCTTATCTAAAGAAACTAAACATGTTTGTTGTTGTGACCCCACTGACAAACTGTTTCTCAGCATTCAGGCATCATGTCTGTCTTTTACTGTCCCGGTATTAGACATTTCTTCTTGACTCCTACGCAATCAGAGCTTTGTCATTATTCCAACTAATACAGGAAAATGGTTTGCATGTACATGTATTCACTGACCTAAGAAATGCACTGAGGGTATCCAGAGTCAGATCTGGCTGCAGGAATGCAGCACAACATGAGAGTGTGTAAAAATGGTCCTTTCATGGATTATATTAATCCAGATTATAGTTTTGGTCTTAATTGTGCGGCCCTGAAATAAACACTATCTCTGTCTGAGCCTGTGCAGGGACACAGGTCCACAGCTCAGCATGCTGTCACATACACATGCATGTACCCACAGTGTCAGAGAGGAGATAGAGGAGAGAGAGGAGAGAGAGTGATCCCAGCTAACACACTCAAAGAACACACAGACACACAGACACACAGACAGACACACACACACACACACACACACACAGATTCACAGACAGACAGACAGATAAACAGACACACAGACAGACAGAGTGGCCTCACAGCCAATGGCATCAGGAGGAACAAACACTGTACCTTTTTCTCTGGAGAAAACCTTAGAGGTTCTACAATGTACAAGTCATCAGGACCTACTGGGGAGGGGAGAGAGGGGGCAGGTTAATGATGGAATGGCAAACAAGAAAACACACATGACACAAGCATGATACAAGCATGGAGGGAGCCTGGAGTTTAACCCACAGACTCAGAGATGTGTTTGAGAATGAAACTAAAACCACAGAGAGCCAGAGGAATCATCCAAAACTCTACCTGCAAAAATCAGAAACACACAAGCATGCTCTATTATTACACTCCCTCAGCTGGAAATGACAGCCACACACACACACACACACACGCACAGCTACACGCTCACACACCAGCCTCTGAGCATGCCTGGTGTATGTGACAGGGAACAGCAGAGAGCAAGAGAGAGAAAAGAAAGAGTGGACAGAGCTTTATTAAGGTCTACAGCAGTGATGGAGGCTGAATGAGTGACACAGAGGGAGGAACACAGAGGAGAGGAGGACAGGGAACAACAGAGGAGACGTGTGTGTGAGTGTGTGTGTGTGTGTGTGTGTGTAAGTGTGTGTGTGTGTGTGTGTGTGTGTGAGTGTGTACAGAGAATGCAGGGCTCTTACCTTCTGTAGAGGACAGGTGGAAGGACTTAGAGCGAACAAGCGGACAGGCCACCCTGCGCTTCAGGCTCATGTCATCGTAGGAGGAGAAACACCTGAGCACAGACACAAGAGCAGTTCACACCTGAAGCTGACAGACAACAGTTAAAAGTGTGACTCACAGGCGTACAGACATGACACATTTCATTTAACGGTGTCTGAGAGTGTGTGTGAGAGAGAGAGACCTCTTGGGGCTGGGGTAGTGGTTGCTCTTGGGCAGGGCAGCAGTGTTGGTGCTGGGGTTTGGAGAGGAGCTGCGGCAGCACTGCAGACACAGCAGGAGGCCCAGGAAGAGGCAGAGGACCAGAGAGACCACCAGGTAGCTCTGACGGTCTGACACCTGCACACAGAGCAAACACACACACACATCAGAAACCTTAACGCTCATCTTTGTGGTGAGAAACAGAAAATCATGTGTGTGTTGACAGAATTTCTCAGAGAGACATTGAACCAGTTTTCTTTAGTCTGGACTGGATCTGTCTCCTGTGTTTGTCCTGGGCTGGAGTTATGGACACTTTTTCCTGCAGACAGAATTAAAGGACTGCTTCTGTCAGAAAAGAGTCCTGAAAATGTTCTCCTGTAGTTTTTGTTCCTCTTTAAGGCGAACTTCTCAGCCAGAAGCTTTGAATTCAGAGAGTAAATGTCTTTGAACACTGAGTCTGTTTTTTTTAATCCAAACTTGAGGCTGAGCGATTTGCAAAAATAATCTGATTGTATTTATTTTCCCCTGTTTTGCAAATGCAACTTGTTGTTTGATTATTTTCAGGTCCCCTATCTGATATGTTGTTAAACAAACACAAAAAGTGCTCATTTCTGTGCACTCAATACTGTTTGCTACAGCTTTTTGCACATTCTGGTCACTTTTTTTTTCATATGCTTTTGCTGCTTTTGGACCTTTTTTTTCTACTTTCTAACCAAGTTCTCACCCAATTTTTGCCCCTTTCCACCCATTTTTTCCACCTTAGACTTATCTTTTATTGCTACTTCCTGTCTTTAGCCACATTCACCATTAAAACAATTTGGCTCATTGGTTGAGTAACACTGGTGTAGAGCATTAGACATTTAATCCAAAAACTTTTCTTCTGGGGTTCTGACGCATTTGAGGTTAAAGAAATATTGCACTGTCCGTGATTAGAAAATTGCAGCAGAAAAATTTGCAATTTAATCTAATTTGCAAACTAATTGCTCAGCTCTATCCACAATTGAATCATGTTAAAAATAATTCAATCCCTTGTTATGTCAATCTTGTCTGCACGCTGACACTGAAACTTTCATCCATCACTATTTTTGGTGAGAACAGGTTTGCTCTTCGTTCTCAGGTTGTAGTTTGTTTGAGGGTTGTTTGACTATTCAGGGATCCCGTAGGCTAATTGCAACATCACAATTTCACATAGATTGACACATTTTGTGTAATTTCGGGCTGTGTTTAAATGATGAATGAAGACTTGTGCATGTGGGCGCATGAGCGTGACTTTTCTTTTTTGGATTATGGATCTGAAAATAACTGACTGTGTGTAAAGGCCTTAATCCTTGTCCTTCAGGAGTGTAACCTTATTCAAAGTGTGTCAGTTCATAAGCCACTATATTTACACGTTTAACATTTTTACTCAGAATGTCCTGGGTTCAGCAGCAGCTCTGTCTCTCAGTAGGTCACAGTTTAACGTCAGACGCTGAACATGAGGTTCAGAGCTGTGAAGAGTTTCTGAGAAAGACCCACAGACATATTTGGACTATTGATCTGTTTGTTTTCTGTATGGTCTCTGTATGGTTTGTTCCTCTGACAGCTCACAGTCCAATGTGCAGCTCATGGACTGTTTCTGACCAAACAATAAAATCAAAGTCTCAAAGCGTGGCACCACTACACCACTACGCCACTACTACAGTCGTCCACACAATGGAGAGAGACGTCGACCGACTGGCATCGTCACTCCAACTCGTAGTCAAACCACTGAAGGAGGTCGACTGAGACGTCGTAGACTTACCTCAGACAAACAAAGACTAGGACTCCTTTTTGTTGTCAATTGTGGACACCGAACCTCAATTTTGTGTAACACACACAGGACTGGCTCTGATTGGTGCACACAAACCTGCTCCTCAGCGATGCGGGACGTGTTCTGCAGCTTGATGATGGTTTTGTTGAACGCCCTCTGCATCTCCTCCATCTGTTTGCGGTATCTGGAGGAAGAGAAAGGTTCACCTGTTAGGAGCTGGGGGGAGACACTTCACCCCCTCACTCCTTCACTCCTTCACTCCTTCACTCCTTCACCCCCTCATTCCTTCACTCCTTCACTCCTTCACTCCTTCACCCCCTCATTCCTTCACTCCTTCACTCCTTCAC